>CATKHJ010339952.1:0-10570 GCA_949750685.1 Vernicia montana | reverse complement strand
AAAGGCTACTATTCTTGAATCTTTTCCCAACTGTGTGAGATTGTTGGAGCATAATGGTGTTGCGCTTCAAGGGTAGTTTGATGGGCCTTTTGATATTTGGCTGGGTAGAGGCTCCTATTCCTTGAAAAGGATTCAAGGAAGGAGGAGGGTCAACCTTGGTGTTTGGCGACATGAAACTTTGAGGAGCTCTTCCATTATTAGTCAGATCAATAACAGGGGTTGGGTTGACATGAGTGCTTGGGATTAGTTGTGTGAAATTTTTGGATATTTATTTATCATGGATCAGTCCAAAGATAGGATTTGATATGGTTGCAGCATTGGGACCAAATGTGGTGTTGGTCGAGAAAGGGGAGGTGTCGGGCCGATTGATCATGGGAGGAGTTATGGTGTTGGTCTGATCAAGATGGGGTGCGGTGAAACTTGAATTAAGGATAATGATAGGAGTTGATACGGTTGCAGCAGTGGGACCAAATGTGGTGTTGGTCGAGAAAGGGGAGGTGTCAGGCCGATTGATCATGGAAGGATTTACGGTGTTGGTCTGATCAAGATGGGGTGCGAAACTTGAATGAATTGGATCTGACTTGGTTTGATTAGCAAAATGGGGGGATGTGATGCTGGTCAGATTAGCACGAGGCGTGGTCAAAGGACTTGAAGCCTTTAGATTCAACTTTATTTGGTTCAGGGTCTGCTTTTGAGAGCTCAGGGCTTTAGTGAGATGGGCCAATGCTTTGTTAAAGCTGGTTTATTGAGCAGTCAGAGCTTGGTTGAAATTGCTTTGTTGGGCAGCTAAAGCCTTGCTGAAATTGGCTTGTTGAGTACTGAGGGCAAAGTTAAGGCTAGCTTGAAAATTCTCCTCTTGCTTTTTGAGGAGGTTGTTGAGGAGGGCGTTTATGGTATCCTTGTTGATTGGGTTGGCCATCAGTACCTTTCAAAAGAAAAGGAAAAGAGAGGGTAAGAATTTACACTGGAAAAAGGATATGCAGATGCAATGGTATATCAGGAAAGGATTCCCTTCACTAGATTTATTGGTTGAATGGGTTTCTTAGGTGACGGATCACCGATTTTGATTTACAGGGTGATAAGACTTGGTTCAAGGCATAACCTAGACTCAATGCTTGTATGCATGGTTATGTAATGATGCATGCCGAAAAAGATTTCATGATTTACATGCACAAGGTCTTGATTATTATAGTACATGAAACCTAAAGTCAGAGGCTAAGGCAACTATATGCACAAGGGTGAAGGGTAGCTTGGTTTAAGGGTTCCCGTCCCACTAGAGCATCGATATACCTAACCACATGTGAGTCAAAGAGACTCGCGTGGGTCCAACAGTATGGATTGCTTGTTACACCACTGAAATGATCGGGGATTTGTCGCGGGGTGGAATGATTTCGCTATCTCTCAACATACTCAAAGAGAGTTGTCGAGCCAATGCTACTCACCATCCAAAAGTTTTCCTAAATCTAGAGTTAGGCAAGGAGCCTTTATTATGCAAAGTGATACATGAAAGTCGAATTAAATTTAAATGTCAAATGGAGATTGTCTTGGAAAAATTCCTAACCAAATAGTAATCCTCTTATTTGCTTTTCTTTTATTGAAAAAAGTGGCAACTAGTCCCCAGTGGAGTCGCCAACTGTGAGGCCTCGCCCGAACGCCCCTCCCCTCGCTAGGGAAAAAATGCCTTAAGGAAAGGCGAGAGCAATTTTTAAGGGAGGTTAAGGAACGAATTTCGGTGCTCACGATTGGAAGCGGCTATCACCTTGGAAAATTGATTTGATTTTTGAAAAGGTTCGGGAGTCACCACCCTAATTTATTTACATGGAAAAATTAAGAAAAAACCCATTTGACTCCAATTTATTAATCTTAGATTAATTTACCGAAGGATAAAATCACTAATCTTCGAACCAAGTTTGGACTCGGGGACTAGGTTTTTAGTTTTGAATAATCTCGATTTGGCATTTAAATCTGATTTGACTTTTTGAAAAATGATTTCATGGATGATGGATATTGATGACAATTCATAATGCATAAGCATGGCATAATTTATGAGACATATGAAAAAATAAAGAGCAAGTATTTAAAGAGTGAGTATTTAAATATCCACAAGTAAAGGAGAGTATTTTTCCTAACCTTTATGGGTATTAGGGAAATCACAAAATCGCTCCTTTACTCCAAAAATGATTAACTAAAATAACATTAATTACAATTTGTATGGAAAGTATGAATTTACATTTACATGGAAAATAAATGGGGAGGAGATTGATTGGGATTTGGATTTGAGACTTGGATTCAGATTCCAAGCTTGCCTACATACCCCATTAAATGGGGATCAAAACCCGCGTAGTTCGTTCCACTATGAGGTGGAAGGGGGGGGGGGGGGGGTTTAAAAATCGGTCAGATTTGATTGATTTGGTTTGATTTAAGGTTTGATAGAGGGTAATAGATTATACCTTCTTTTTGGTTAGTGGAGAGTGAGTGATTTTACCAGAGCGGAGTTCCGTTTCGAAAAATGAGATGATTTTGGAAAAAAGAGATTTGATTACTCAAACTTTAATTAATTAAAAAGATTAATTAATTAAAATGATTAATTAAAAAGATTAATTAACCACTTGAGTGAAAATTTAATTTTAAAAAGGATTAATTAATTAATTAATTGAGAGTGGGTGAGAATTTAAAAAAAGATTAATTAGTTAATTAAAATTAATTTTTAATTAACTAACTAATTAATTAGAGAGAAAGTAAAAACTAATTAGAGAGAGAGAGAGAGAGGAAGCAATTGAAAAAATCAACAAAAGCTTGAGGTGTCATTTGAAGTGAAATGAAGTGGGGTATTTATAGGGAAAATGGGGGGTGGAAAAAAAACCAAAAAGAGCTTGAAAATCATAAAAAAGGAGGGGCGGACCCGCACTGGTGGCGGACGCGCATGCGGGACAAGCGGATCCGCACGGTCCGCCTGCGGCGTCTGAAGGATCCGCCAGACACGCCGGCGGATCCGCAGGCAGTCCGCATGGACGTGTCAGTACGGTTAGCCCATACTGACACATCTGCCACTGACGCGCATCAGTGTCGGAGCCGCAGGGGGTACCTGCGGCGTCCGTAGGACTTTGCGCGGTGCCGTGTGGCTTCCACGCGGACGCTACGTGCCTCCACGTGGAGCCAACGCAGACGCGTGGCGAATCCGCGTGGGTGACATGCGGACATCTGCGTGCGCCTCGAGCTCCGGGCTTTGGTTCGGTTTTCAGGACTTTTCGGGTCAATTTTTGAAGGTTCTGGGTCAATTTCTGGGATATTCTGAAGTCTGAAATTACCGGTCAGTGGCGTTAGATCCAAAATTAATTATCGAATATTTTGGCAGTCAGTTTAGAGGAAAATTGGGTCATTTTCTGAAAAAGGCTGTCTGGTACAGGAGGTCCGGTCAGAGTTGGAAAAATATCAAGTTGGATAGAAAAATACTCCGGTCCGCTTTGGTAGGTTTATAAGTATTTTTGGGACAGTTTAGTAGTCTGTTTTGAAGAAAATTCGGTCAGTCTCAGGAAGGTGTTGTCTGGTATAAAAAGTCTAGTCGGGGTCAAAAAATTGTCAGTCTCCTTGTAATATTTTGCATGAAAATCCATTTTTTCGAGGGGGCGCTACCCCTTTGACCCCTGCCCGCTAACCGGCTAGCTGGACCGCCGTACTGGCTCTGCGTAGCGTATGAAATTTAGCAGATGTCAAGTTGCAGCAGCATCTTAAGGGTGCAAAATTTAGGGTTCACAATTTCATTATGTAGTGTAGAAGCTAAATATCGTGCTATGCATCATGCAATCACAAAACTTTATTGGCTGAAAATTCTCTTAATGGAAGTTAGTTTTGGTCCAAAAAAACCTATGGTGTTGTTTTGTGATAATATGGCAGCCATTAAGATTGCTAATAATCCAGTACAACATGATCGAACTAAGCATGTTGAACTTGACAGGAACTATATTAAAAATAATCTTGATTCTGGCACAATAAAAGTTCCTTATACTAGGAGTTCAGATAAGTTGGCTGACATTATGACTCATGATGTCACTAGTGGACCATTCCATACATCGCTATCCAAGTTAGGCATATGTGGTATCTACACCACAACTTGAGGGGAAGAGTTAGCAGGATTGGGCTATAACTCTTTCCTATTATGTATGATTTTTTATTATGTATATTTCCTATATAGTTTCACTTAATTTAAAAATATATATACAATTGTATGTTTGACCTATTTACCATATATAGGTCCTTGTATCTTGTATATATATCATTGAAATATATGAAAGTATTCATTCCACATATTTATAACTGCAGCCCTTCCAGTTCTCATAGTTTCTGCAATTGCCCAGGTTTGCATATTTTCTTATGACTTTCCAATTTGATATCCTTAATTCTTCCTTGAATTATTCAAATAATATTTCTCGGTTTATGAATGAAACTGTTTATGTATCTTTATTCTTTTGATCTGTGTCACTAGCTACACATCAATGGAACCGATCATGTAGTTGCCTATTCCATAAATAGTGATTCTAGGGGTTTCTTAGTGCCTTTTTTAATTGTTATCGAGTCGATATCCTCGATAATTATTTTCTTCCAATAAGATGTCTCTCTTTGCTGCAATTTATGCAAATTCAATTATGCAATTGCTTTCTTAAGATAACTAGGTCCACTTTCTCCATGTATTGAAGCTTTTCATTTTGTCAATAGATTGTTATTAATATTAGTTTCCTTATATTATTACTTTTGATTTTCTATTTATAGCTGTATAAATATTATTGATTTGTTTCCATGTATAGCAGCTAGGTTATAGGCAGTAATATGGTTGTGAACAGCTTGTATTTTCTTATTTAGGCTCAGCTTTTATTTTCCTATTTAGGCTCATAAGCCTTCTATATAACGAAAACCCTACCTCATTGAGGTTGTACTTTAACCAAATTGATATGGTATTAGAGCCTTCTAGTTCTTAAAATTTGATCTGAGTTTCTTAGCCCCTCTAACATCAATATACATAACTCCTCCTTAGATCGGTTCTTTTTCAATGGACCGCTTCAAGAACCAGTGTGTTCACTTCACGGGAAAGAATTATACAACGTGGGAATTTCAGTTTGAGACTTACCTTCGCAGTAAGGATTTATGGAATCATATTGATGATTCAGAGACTCAAAATTCTTCTGAGACTACAGCGACTAATGCTATAAAGAACAAAATCACTACCTCTAGTCTGCAGTGGGCTATCCAAGCACAAATTCACTCCTGGATCTTAGGTACTATGGAGCCCATATTCTGTTGCATCTCCACCCTTATCGGACTTCAAAAGAGATGTGGCAATATCCTAGACGTGTTTATTATCATGATAATTCAACCAGAAGTTTTCAATTGGAATTGGATATCTCTAGTCTATCGTACGGTTCGTTATCCATTCAAGATTATTACTTTAACTTCATGAGTCTTTGGGCCGACTATTCTGATTTGATCTTAGGTGATGTACCGTCTGCTGCTTATGCTGCCATTAATACAGTCCATCTCAATAGTCAATGCAGCCAGTTCTTAATAAAGCTTCATCCTGAATATGAATCGGTTCGATCTTCTTTGTGGAACCAAGACCCTCCTCCTTCTTTGAAGGTTTGTTTTGGGGAACTTCTTTTTTTTTAGGAGCAGCGATTATTTACTCAGTCCAGTATGCAACAAGCTCTTTCTACGCCTATAACTATGGCTTACGTAGCACACGGGAAACCTAGAGAGCCAGAGATTTAAGCAAAACTCAGTGCTATTCTTGCAAAGAGTTTGGACATATTGCTCCTCAATGTCCCAATAAATTTTGCAGGTATTGTAAGCAAGAAGGTCACATTTTCAAAGACTGTCCCATCCGGCCTCCTCGCCCTACTTCCCGTGCACTACAAGCTATAGAAGTTCCAACTGAATTTGTGCTATCATCTCCTACTAATCATCCTACACTAGCTACTGTTGTGATGACTACAAGTACTTCTGGACAGCCATCTTTAACACCAGAAATGGTCTAATAAATGATTGTATCTGCATTTTCTGCCCTTGGGCTGCAAGGTAAAATTTTGTCCTCTCATCATTGGCTTTTGGATTTTGGCGTTTCTAATCATATGACCAATTCAGTCACGGGGCTCTCTAATGTTCGTCCCTATGTTGGTTCCACTCTGATTCAAATGACCAATGGCCAAAATCTTCCTATTGTGGCTATTGGTGATATAAATTCTTCCATAAAGGTTGTGTTTGTTTGTCTAAAGTTATCTACTAATTTGGTTTCTGTGGGACAATTAATTGATAAAAAATGTGATGTTCACTTTACGTTTGATGGTTGTTATGTGCAGGATCAGGAATTAGGACAACTGATAGCGAAGGGGCCTAGAGTTGGACGTCTTTTTCCGCTGCACCTTTCATCTCAAAGTTTTGCTTGTTCTTCCCCTTTATTGTCCCTTGCTTGTACTCCTTCCCTTACCTCCCCTATAGTATGGCATAAGAAACTTGGCCATCCTAATTCTACCATCGTTGCTCATTTGTTGAATTCTGGTTTATTGCGAAATAAAACTAAATGTTATAAGAATTCTATTGATTGTTCTTCATGTAAAATTGCAAAGAGTAAAACACTTCTTATTTTTAATCAAGGTAGCTGTGCATCTAAAAGTTTTGAACTTGTTCATAGTGATGTTTGGGGAATTGCACCAATTATCTCTTATGCTCATTATAAATATTTTGTAATCTTTATTGATGACTACAGTTGGTTCATGTGGATTTATTTCCTTAGAGCTAAATCTGAAGTGTTTCATGCCTTCAAATTATTCCTTGCCCATGTTGAAACACAATTCTCCACTTCTATTCAAGTTCTACGATTTGATTCAGGGGATGAATACATCTCTAATAAGTTTCAAAATTTTCTTCTTTCTAAGGGGATTGTGTCTCAATGCTCTTGTCCTTACACCCCACAGTAGAATGGGGTTGCTGAACGTAAGAATCGTCACCTCCTTGATATGGCCCGTGCATTACTATTAGACTCTTTGGTTCCTCCCAAATTCTGGGTTGAAGCCTTAACCACGACTATTTTTTTTTATTAATCGGCTTCCTTCTCAGGTTCTTAATCTTGACTCTCCTTATTTTTGTCTTCGCCAAAAACATCCTCATTATAGTAATCTTCATAGGTTTGGGTGTGTTTGCTTTGTCCATTTACCTCCTCCTGAACATCACAAATTGTCTGCCTAATCTGTACGGTGTGCATTCCTCGGCTATAGTGCTGTTCAAAAAGGGTTCTTGTGCTATGATGCGGTTGCCAATAAAATTCGTATATCCAGGAATGTGATTTTCTTTGATCATCAAACCTATTTTTCTTTCGATAATTCTTCTCATTCTTCCTACATTATCCTCCCAGAGTTTACAATTGATTCTCCTCTACCCTCATCCTCTCGATTGAAGCCTAGTCTAGTGTATGTTAGAAAAGGTCCAAATCTTTCTCCTGCTATCACTGTTCCACTACCTGCTGCTGCTGCGACTAATCCTAAGCCACTGTTGCATCGGACAAATAGGGTGTCGGTTCCACCCGAGAGGTATGGATTTTTGTCTCCTTCATCCAATACTGCTTTTGCTTCCACATTATCTTTAATTTCTATTCCAGTAAGGTATAATCAGGCTGCCAATCATAAGTGCTGGCAACAAGCTATGCAGGAAGAACTTCAAGCACTTAAGGCCAATCATATATGGGATCTTGTGGATTATCCTCCTTCTGTAACCCCACTTGGTTGCAAATGGGTTTATACTATTAAAGTAAGGTCTGATGGTAGTTTGGAACAGTATAAAGCTCGTTTAGTAGCTCTTGGAAATAATTAAGAGTATGGTATGAATTATGAGGAGACTTTTGCTCCGGTATCCAAAATGACTACGATTCGTACTGTTCTTGCTCTTGTTGCCTCTCCAGCTTGGTCTTTACATCATATGGATGTTAAGAATGCCTTTCTTTATGGTGATCTCAAGGAGGATATCTAAATGAAGCCTCCCGCTGGTTTTTTTTTCTTCTCTTACCTCAGTCGTGTGCAAACTCCATAAATCTTTGTATGGTTTAAAGCAAGCACAAAAACTTGGTATGATAAGTTTCGATCAACCTTACAGAAGTACTCCTTTCATAAGATCAAGTATGATGCTTCTTTGTTTTTGCGCAAGACTTCTATAGGAATTATTGTACTTTCGGTGTATGTGGATGATATTATTGTTACCAGATCTGACTCTCACTTGATCAATAGCTTAAAGGCTCATTTATAAACTTCTTTTCATATAAAAGATCTCGATCTTCTCACTTATTTTTTAGGATTGGAAATCCAGTCTATTAATGGTGGTCTCTTTAACAATCAACACAAATATGCTGCTGATCTTGTTGCCTTAGCTGGGCTTCCTGATAGTTCTCCTAATGACTCTCCTATGGAGGTTAATGCCAAGCTTCTAAAAGAGAATGGTGAGTTGCTGTCTAATCCTTCTCTCTATCGCACGTTGGTTGGGAGCTTAGTGTACCTCACCATCACTCGACCAGACTTGTCATTTGCTGTGCAACAAGTAAGTTAGTTTCTTCACGCTCCTACACATCTTCATCTTGCTGCAGTCAAGCGGATTATCCGCTATGTGAAAGGGACTCTTTCCCGTGGCCTATTCTATTATGCTCAATCCTCTTTGCTACTTTTAGCTTATAGTAATGCAGATTATGCTGGCTGTGGGGACACCCGCAGGTCGACTACTAGTTGGTGTATGTTTCTGGGTGATGCTTTGATTTCTTGGAAGAGTAAGAAACAAGATAGGATCTCTAAATCTTCGACATAATCAGAATATCGTGCTATGTCTCAAGCTTGTTCTGAGATCCTGTGGCTTCGTGGCTTACTTAATGAACTTTCTTTTCAACAGACGGGTCTAACACTATTACATGCTAATAATACAAGTGCTATTCACATTACTACTAATCCTGTTTATCATAAGCATACTAAGCATATTGAGGTGGATTGTCACTTTATCCACGATGCTTATGAAGATCACATTATTTCTCTTCCGCATGTTCCTAGTGATCTTCAGCTTGTAGACATATTTACCACGGCCCTCACTTCCAAGCGCCATCGTTTCTTAATTGGCAAATTGATGCTTCTAGATTTTCCCGTATCAATTTGAGGGGGGATGTCAATAGATTGTTATTAATATTAGTTTCCTTATATTATTACTACTGATTTTCTATTTATAGCTGTATAAATATTATTGATTTGTTTCCATGTATAGAAGCTAGGTTATAAGCAGTAATATGGTTGTGTACAACTTGTATTCTCTTATTTAGGCTTAGCTTGTATTTTCCTATTTAGGCTCATAAGCCTTCTATATAGCAAAAACCCTACCTCATTGAGGAGGTACTTCAACCAAATTGATACATTTATGGTAGTGATTCTTAATGTTGAAAAAGACAAATAGGAATTTTTCTGATAGTTGCTTTATGGGGTGCTCTGGAACGAAGACTGACCATGAATTTTTGAAACAACATCCTGGTCTTTTGGTGCGAGCCTGAATGAATTCACATTCACCTGGTGATGATCTCTAGATATAAATCTTATCATGAATTCTTAATTTTCTTAACACTTCTGAGCAAATGGTGCAGGTCATTGATAAGTGCTTAATTGAATACATTTTACCCTTTGTTCTTAATGTATTTTATCCTTAAATTGAGTTTGATTTATTTTGTTTAGTGTTTTTCCAGAGTTCGTTTATAGGAATTTCATGTTTTAGGTGGACATGAATCAAAGTTATTGAAATCATGAAGATAGGATACAAATTTGAGGCATTTTGGGAGAGAATTGAAGAAACATTTTGAAGATCAAATGCAAAGTTGGTGTATTGACAGCTTTGGACACCTTGGAGTATTTTGAGTATAACTTGAGCTACAAATGTCTGATTGAGGAGATTTAGGTATCGTTGGAAAGATAAGAAAAAGATATACAAATGTTATGAAGAAACCAAAGTCTAATTCGATTTCCTTCAAATGGTATGCCCATAAAAGGTACGGGCGTACCATGAAGACAGAATTGTAAGGTCATGGTACGCCCACAAATGGTACGGGCGTACCATTTCAATTTGTGGGCGTACCATAGTGATAAAATGGACACAGTAGCTTAAAGTTATGGTACACCTATGTTGGTACGGGCGTACCAATGAAGATTTTTGCCAATTTTCCGAGATAAAGACACGATTCTGCAGAGAAGAAAAAGAGAGCTTTTGGGTGTTTGAAACCCTAGCCTTTTGGCTAGGAATTTTAGGCTCCTCTAGGGTCTTAGATAGTTTAAGAACTTTAATTTTAGAGAGATTGAATTGTAAATTAAAGATTAAAGATCCATATTTGTATAGATTTAAAGTAGGAAATCAAGAATTGGAGGAGGAGATTTCTGCACATCATCCATGGATGGTTTGAGTTTTCTTATTTCTTCTCTCTTTTATTTTTCATCTTTAATTTCTATCATGAACTAATTGTTTTCTATTTAGATATTGATGAACCCTAGTTATTGATTGAATGGATTGAATAATTTCA
>CATKHJ010339940.1:0-15516 GCA_949750685.1 Vernicia montana | reverse complement strand
ATTACAATCCACATGAATTTCAGTGAAAAAGGAAAACCAGGTGGGATGAGATCATTAGCCAATTTCAGAGAATGTTAGAAATTAAAGCAAAGTCTGATTCGTTTAAACAAATTATTTCAATATTTTTAAAATGGAAGTAGTATTAGTATTGTTTACATGAATTTCCCCAACTTATAGGATTTCGAGTAATAAAATTAAAAAATTGAATTAAATACTCACTCATATAATTAATTTTCTTTTATAATAATAATTTTTTCCATAATACTAATAATATTGAAAAACACAAATATTTGCTATTGGTTATTTCAAAAGAAATTCATTTTCATTTTGAATAATAATTACTATTAAAGTATAAATTTTTACTACCAATGAATTTTAATTTAATTGTTTTAAGCATTAGTTATCTTTGATGTTGTGTGTGTTCTCCAAGTTAAGTTTTAGTTTTAGTTGTTGTTTGTTGTTAGTTTATTTCTTTTGTGCTTAAAAATAAATATAAATCGTTTTGTAATTATGAGATTGTAAATTTGAATTTAAGTCAGCTTTTAATATAATTTAGTATTATTTAAAGAATTAGTTGAAACTCGTACAAATGCACGATTGTAAAATTATATTAAATTATTATTTTATTTTATAAGTTAATAATATTTTATTTTAAATTATTATGTCTAAAATAAAATATAATTTTAGAATTTTGTGTATTATTATATGTGTGTTTGTATAAATATATAATGGAGAGAAAGAAAAAATATTTTTAAACATATATTATTAAATTAAAATATTATTAAGAAATTATGAAATATAAATATACATACTTTTTAAATATTTTATAATAAGAAAACATTCAAATGATTGTGTGGTTACAAAATTATATTAAATTATTATTAAAAAAAACTATTTAGACATATATTATTGAGTTAAACTTATTTATTAAATAAATTTCTAAAATAATATAATAAATACTATATATGTAGAATCTTTAAATATTACATAATTAGTAGTGTATGATTGTGGATATCCTAATTTATTTCTAAAATATAAATTAAATTATTTTATTTAGCGAATTAATTGTAAAAATTAAAATTTTTAAATAAATATAAAAGTTGGATAATTGTTGAGAATTAATAACTTTCAAGACACATGAAAAAAAAAATTAAATACATGATATCTATATAAAAAAAATTGCATGATTTATATATCAAAGGTAAAAAAGTAATATGACATAAATTTTTAATAAAATACATAAAAAGAATAACAAATACGAACTTGTAGATTTTCAAATATTTGTTTGGAAAAAATTTTCACTATTATTTTGATATATAGAAAATTAAGGAAAAAGACAAAAATAAAATTCAATAAATTTTCATTTTAATTAATAAGTGCTAACCTTAGCACTTCTCTTACTAAAAATGTTAGACATTAATCAATCATTAATAAAATAATATAATTAAAAAGAATTAAATACATTCATAAAATTGAATTGAATTGAATTTCAATCAATTGTAATTGAAGTAACAAATTTGCTTAGATGCCAAAAATCTATCAAAACACACTCTTTGTTTTAGGATTATATAATAATATATATGATATATGATTTCTTAATTAAAGAATGATATATATAATATATTATTTTAAATATTTTTATGAGTTTATTAACTTTTGTGAATATATAATTAATTTAAATGAAGATAATTATTGTGAGTGGTTAGATAAATAAATTAATGGTACAGTTCTTGAAACGAATATATTTTTCTCATGTGACTGAAGATTTGGCAAGTATTAATATATATTATTTTTTAATTTTATGGGTTATTGAAGTATAAAATTTAAATATTTGATGATGTTATAGCACGATCCAAGGCAATGCTAATCCATAGACTTGTACCTTGTTACTTGTTAATAATCTAATCAATAATTAAGTAATAACTTCTCTCAGGTTAAATTAATTATTTAACCTAATCAATAATCATTTCATGTAAATTAGTGACTTTTTTTTTAAAAAAAATTTAATAAACTTTTTGTCATTTTTTTGGCCAGAGAATGAAATTAAAATTTGAATACCAAAAACTTCTCCATTCAATTTATTTTAATTTTTTTAATATATCTAATAATATTATATTTATTTGAATGGTATGGTAATTAAATTAATTAATATTAATCTTTAGAGAAGCAAAGTTTGCGGTGGTCACATGCCTCTCTTCCAGTAGTCATAATTATAATATTGGAATTCATATATAATAATTATATGATTAGTTTATCATTAACATTAATTTAGCAGAGATTGCAGGTTTGCTCTTTATTAATTTGTTAAACATAAATCAAAGATTATTTTATGTATATAATCTTTTTTTATTAATAATTAATTAAAAATTTAATTGTTTTTTAGTTTAATCACGGGGACCATGGATTGGATTCTTATTCTATATGGAGCGTGACAAGATGAAACAATTATGAAAATTTTCAAATAGTAAATTAAATTTCTATATAATTATATGATTTATTATTATTATTATTATTATTATTATTATTATTATTATTATTGTTATTATATAATTTTCAAAGAAGAATATATAGCTAGGTATCTTGAAGATTTTTTTTTAAACAAGATATATATACACACGGTTAAAAACATGACATATTCTTATAAAATTATGACGATTTTGTAAAGATGTGTTAATTTATATAATCCATACACACTCTTTCCACAAGCAATGTAAAATCTTGAAAGATCAAGCCTCATCATCACAAGAAAAGACAGTCACACCGCATACAAGTTAACATCACATATTTGTTTTTTAAATAAGATATACACACATGAATTAAGGACATGACACATTTCTTTATAAAACTATGACAATTTTGTAAAAACGTGCTAATTTATATAATTCATACACACTCTTTTCATAAGTTATGTAGAATCCCGAACAACAGGTGTCTTGAAAATTAATTATTCTTAAATACGGTCTAAAGACTATATATATATATATATATATATATAGAAATTAATATCTTTGGCAAATATATATATGGGTGTCCATAACAGAACCTTTTTGAAGTTTGAATAGATGGGGTTCCATGCATGGGGGATATTTCCATGTTCAATGTAAAAGGGGTTTGTCTCCTTGCCATAGCAACTTCTGACAATCACTACTTGGCATTTGCCATTTTACAATTACACTTTTTTTTTTTTTTACTCTCCATTTCTACCAATTTTATCATTTTATTATTAATTAATTATTTGCCTAATTGCTTTTGCTTAATTATCATTTGTGTTTAATTACACTTGATAAAAACCACTTCATGAACAAGTCAAGTGATTAATTATTAACATGTTTGAATAAAATAATTTTACCATACAACATCCAATATTTTTTAGACAATTGCATCTATAGTTTCAATTATTATTCAATATAGTTTAGTCGATCAACAATATATATATATATATATTTCATAAGTATCAAGTAATATACACTAAAACGTGGCTAGTCGACCTCTCACCCAGTCATAAAGGCAATTTTTTTCTTCAAGAGGCGATGTGCCTCACGTTATTCCTGTTAGTGCAAAATTTAAGTTACAAGTATCAATGAATTTGGGAGAAAAAAGGACTTTGAAAGGGTAAAGGTGAAGAAGAAGAAGAAGAAGAAAAAATTTCACATGCAAGTGTATTGTTAGCAGGGAGACATAAATGCGGTGGCCAAGACTATTATTCAAAGGAATGGGGAACATTTAGGACAATATCTCATCAACCTCCTCACTTTCTCACGTGCATTTAACAATGGTCTGATGGATTATTACTGATGATAGCTTCTCCGTAAAGCTAGCTCTGTAGATTCAGCCTTTTCCTGTAATTCTTACAATGAATAAAATGTATTCATTTCAACTATTACCTCTAAATAGAGTAAGAAAAGTTATTAATTCAACTCAACTTTAATCCCAAAATTAATTATAGTAATGTCTTTAAATCAATATTGAACTCTGACATATCCATAGAAAAATTGATAATAAATATCCAACAACACAGACATGGGTAAATGACAATAACTTTGTATCTGTTAATATAAGAGCAGTTTTTTAAAATGATGCTTCAATCCATAAGAAGGCATGTGAAATCCAACAAAAATTTCAAATTGTTGCAGCAAAAACCTCTTGAGATTGAACTGTTGTACAGAAAAATGATGCATCCAAAGAGAGGCAATGACCACGATCTGTCAGGCACCTTCCATCTTTGAATATCCCTTATCGCGGCACACTGAGACCTAGTTCTGGATCATAAGGAAATGCAATACATTATTAGCATCAACCTGCACTTGCAAAGATTTTATTTAAAAAGAATTGGTCCATTAGGTCACATGAATCCCTGTGAATGCTATTACATATTAAACAATGAATAAAGAAGCATTGTTTGTGGAAAGTCCAAGTTGTTTAGATCAGAAATAAATCAGCACACTAAAATAATTATCCATTGATGATGAAAGTGGTAAGTAGTTGCTACCCACTGTTAGAACTTAACTCTAAATAATTCTAATCAACACTCGTGCGGCATAATAATTAAAGATTAATTAATAGCAACTGCCACAAAGGAATAGACTGAACAATGGAACAAGTCAACCAGAGCCAAACAATGCACATCGACATGGGTACATGTTTTTAATTGCAGGTCCAAAATCAACCTCAAGACTCGATCTTGGCCTACCTATTTTGAAAGCCAAGACTTTGATTAATAACTTCTTTCAAGTACTTGAACAGCAGATGGAAGAGAGTAAAGAAACACCAGCCACAATTACAATATACAGGAATCTCAAAATTAAACAAAATGTGAAATTTTGTGTTTTAGAGAACTATTGCTGCAGAGCCATTAATAAAAAACAGATGAACTTTTAACAAGTTTACAGGTCATAATTTGGGTACAACACCTAAAGTCCAGAACTGAACCATGCTTTCCCCATATTTTTTTTGCCCCCCAAAATAAAGTTATTCAGTTATTTACTTCTTTGTGCCAATACATGAAGAGATTAATCACAATGCAGAGTTTCTATGTTGAAAATCAAACTCCTATATATTTATTCTAATGATCAACCTCCATATCTCCTCATTCCCATAATTGTAAATCATCTGGTAATATGTAGAACATAAATGACCAATTCTCCATGTAAGAGGACTATAACATCAATAATTGTTTGTATTAATGGCAAAGCAACGTATCCTACCAAAGGAATCAATCACATGGATCTCCCCTACTGATTACATAAAATATCCTTGTACCTAAAGGAGGTTTCATGATCTATTAATTTATGCTCCATTACATGGTCAAATATATAACTAATAGGCTATTACATGATTGCCATCTCAAATTTTTATCAAGTATATTCACTGATTCTCAGCCCATAAAACCTATTGTAGTGTTTTGTATTCAAAAAGGCATATAGATGTGAGAAGAGATTATTCAGGTCACTAAAGTTCCATGTGTGAGAAAGACCACAAAAAGAAACGGGTCTACATGGATTTAAATGCAAAACTTGTTGCAAAAGTAAGTTTTTTATGTTTTAAAAAAAAATACATGGAGAGCAAGTACATATATCCAACTTAAAATTTCACATTTTGCTCCAAGCTGAACTTACCAGATCACCAGTCTCCATGTATTTAAAACAAGTATCTGTACTTGCTTTGACTACTTTGTAAACATTTTCATAGGTCATTCCCAACAAACAGATGAGCTCTGCAAAAAACTCATGCAAAGCCTGATTGACAATTCACTACTCCAACCCCCTTTTTTCTCATTTGCTTTAAATGCCAATGCTTTACAAGCAATGAAATTGCTTCACAATGCTTAACCAATCATATCTTCCCCATAAAAACTGTTCATTTTGGTTGTTATGTGAGATAAAGGTTCTGAAATGTGGATAAAATAAAAACATGAAAAGGCAAAGAACTTAAACCTTTACTCTATTTTTAGAGTAGAAAAGAGATTAATTATTTATGCCTCGTTTATTTTGAGTAAAATAACTTGTTTGTGAAAAATATTTTTTGAGGAAACATTTTTGAGAAAATGAACTATATTTTATTGTTTGGTTGCAATGTTGAAATTGGAAATGATTTTTTTTTGCACTTGGGAGTACATTTTGGAAAATATTGATTTTCTTCAATATTTAAGACTAAAAACATTTGAAGCAATACAAAATCCACATTTTCTACTTATAGCAGAACATGGAAGAGTAGTGCAAAAAAAATGGGTAAGTTATGGCTCTCATAGTTGTAGAGAGTAGGCTAATGGGTATGACCATATGAGTTAATGAAAATTTGAAATGACTTCTCATTCCTTAGAAAATGGTTTAGTTTTCCCTTTGAACAGAAAATATTTTTCATTGATTAATTTTCCGAAATGCTCCAAACACCAGAAAATATTATCTAACAGACAAACAAAGCCTTAGTTGATGGGATTTTGATTAATCACTATCCATAAGTACACAGTGTACACTAACAATCAATACTATATCCAAATACCAAGAAAAAAAAACCCCTTTTAGTATGAACTCTTTCTTCTACAAAATAGGCATGCATGTAATTCAGTTGTTCTTGTAGTCTTAAGATCATGAATACTCCATCAGCTGACTTTAGGCTTCAGATAGTAGCCTATTTTTTTTATTAGAAAAGCTAGTGCTAAGCTCAAGCTAAAATGTTGAAGATTTTGTGATCTACATTACTTTCTTTTAATTCTTCTTTCAAATGTTTTAAGATTTAGATCTATCTTTTCACATTTTTTTTAATTGATTTCTGGAGCTTCTTTTGTATGCTTCCTGTGTATGACAGGCTGCATCCTTTTTACTCTAGCATTTTTTTTTATTTATTAAACATAACAATATTAAGTAAAGCCTATACCACTGACAATTTTTCTCAAATTCTCCACATACTCTCGTGCTTGAAAGCTTGCAACCGACCATCCCATGCACAGAAAGAAGATGTCACTTAAATAAAACACCAAAAAAACTAAATGCGTGTTCTACTGGTAGAGCCAATATGTCGAGAATGCACCTTAAATATAGATTTCCAAGCATTAAAATCAAAGAAAAAAAATTAAATCATGTGGTTGTGAGTCTATCTAGGATTGCCTAGACAAAGAGTGATAGCTCACATAAGAAGCATGATCATTTCATATCTCTGGCCTAGACAATTGCAATGGCTATTTATGATTTCAACTATGATGAAGAAAAAAACCAAAAACAAAAGGGAACAATTAATACTAAACAACATATTATGAAGAATTAGAATGAGAACTAAAGATTTTCATCTCAGGAAATTTACAGGGGGTCGACTATTAATCATGTGACTTGCTAATGAGATGGGAAAGTATCAATTCAGGAAGACAAATCAGAGTCTGAAAAATGCAATGGGCGAACAAGTGGGTATACCTGGTATCTATAAAGTTCTTTCCTTTAGTTAATCACTACAGGAAACACTGAAAGAGCAAGGGAATTTAAGACTGAATTCAAACTGAGCATTGAGCAATGGCGTTCACGACAAAACCAATAAACATGAACTTATTATGGAGAAAAAAGTTGCTTACACATACTAAAAATAAAAGATTTGGAGATTATCAAACTCCTGGGTTTGCACTGCAGAGCATACCCTGAGACAACGACCGGGAGCTGCTCGAATCGATGCCAAGGCACGAGGTTAACCGAGCCGAAGAGACTGCTGAGTACAGGGGAAGCAAAGATTGGAGAGCACCCAATTGAGGAATCGGCCTGAAACTCAAAACCCAACAATCAAAATTCAAAATTTCTGAAAAAAATTGAAAAAAGCATTAGAAAGGGTTTCAAAGGGCGTGCCTTGAAACTAAAAGAGAAGAGCGAGTGGAGAGAGGAGAAGGTATGGGATTAGGTTTAAGGGTGGGCTTGTTGACAGCGGATTTGAAGAGAGAAAAACTGGATTTTGAGAGAGATCTGTAGCGAGACGCCATTGTCCAATAAGGCAAAAGAAACAGATGCTGGGGTTAGGGTTTTCGGAGAAGCAAAATCACTAGGATTTCATATTTGTGATTGTACTGTACATTGGGGTTTTAGGGGTTTTTGTGAGGTTTTACATTTTGTTTATCTCCTGTTACCTGAAACTATGCCGTTTGGCCTACTCTTGTATTAAACATACATAGGCTATAACGTTTATTTTATATATATTTTTAATTATAAAGGAAAGAAAATTGAATCCAAATAAAATTGTGATTATCTGAAATTAGGCATATGCTATTGTGTAGTATTGTACACCAAATTTGGTAATTAGATAATGTGAAATGAAGTTTCAAAAAGTATTTTTTTTAGTATAAAGAGGAATAATGTTTGAATTAGTCATTGCAAGCTTGATGATAGAATGTTTGATACTGTTTTTTAAGTTTTTTTTTTTTTTTTTTATAATTTCTCAAAAAAAAAAAAATTATAATCACACCATTTTCTTTAAAAATTTTCCAATTTCAGGATATAATTGTAAAAAAATGATATATACTGTATAGTTCTAAGACTGCACGAGTCATTATCCCATTGCCAAATTCTATATGCAAGCTACACTTGAACAAAAGAAAAATATTACGAAAACTCTAAATTCCCACTGTAATAGCAGGGATTTAGGGAACAAAATGCTATCATGATTTATGAATTACATGAAGTTTATTATCCTTCAAGTTTAATCATACATAAAATAAAAAATAAAAAAAAAAATTCACAAAGCAATGGAGAACACAATATTAAAACTAAACTCTATATCTCTAAGCAACCAATGGGATGATCCTCAAGTCACCCGCTAGAACATATTCAATTAGTAACAATCTTCTTCTGAATGAAAAATTGACAATAGTGGAAAATTTCTCATTACTTAGACTGACCATGTAACACAGACTATATGAAAGAACTAGTTGGAAACAGATCTATCCATTAACCTAGAAGTTTTAACTATGCAATTCATCTTCTTCTGGGGTATCAGAGCAACCGCAGCTTTCCTGTAATTGAATCCACCGATACTTTCGAACCTGCTCGGAAACAGCAAAAGATACAGATTCATTTTGTGGGTTTAGTTCAACTTAAAAGCTGTCAATTAAATCGGGTGTTATTTTGATCATGTCTTGTTTTACAGTCTTACAAACAATAATAATCTCTGAAGGCCTGCGTCCATCAAATTAATCGAGTAAATTGTAGTCAATCAACGATGAAAAGTATAAAGGAAAGCAACTAAAACAAGTTCGGCAGCATTGAGAAATGAAGATACCAGGTCCAATTGCAAGAACAGTCTTTGATCCAGCCGAAACCTGCGTAAAATGAAGAAAAACTTAAAAGAAATTCATTTAATTAAGGAAAGCCTATGTAATTCAATTAATTAAGACCCTGATATACTTGCAGTCTATAGGCTATTAAAGAAAAAGTAAATAAGCAACAAATATGAGTCAGTTTTCCTCTGAAGGCAGCTACATTGTGGGTTTTAATATAATGTAAATATTCATGTGGTAGAAAGACAACTCTATTATGCTCCCTTCATATAATAGAAACTGGTTTTTATTGGAAATAACTGAGCATGCAGCCTGTCAGTTAGAAATTATGACCTACATTCCAACTATCAAGTGCCTAAGTGATGTAGGTCAGATTTAGATAACCTGTTCTACATTGATTTTCGCGGAAAATAAAGGTTTAAGATTGAATTCCAGGTCCGATTTGACAGAAATTCAGATCTGAAACAGAGGAATAGGAAAGAAAAGATAAGAAAACTTCTAAGAGTCGGCACTTAGAAGACCTAGAAGTCAGCACCTAAGGCGAATTGAGTCACACAATTCTTGGCAATAATTTGCAGGAAAATTATTTTTATTGAATATGAAAAACTGAATAACAATTGATACAAACCTAGGTATATATAAACTAAACTAATCTTAACACTACTTGGATTAGGAATCCTATACTAGAAAAATTACAAACTAATACTAACTAGGAAATACTATACTAACTAAAACTCCTAAATCAGACTTAAAATAAAATAAAAACTCTTGTAAATAAATTTTAACTACTTTTCAGCAAAGCTGGAAATTACAAAAATACCCTTTGGGTATTGAAATTGTAAACATTAGACCAAAATTCTAAATCTCTTGATTCTTTGAATTTCGTTTTTCTTGATGTTTTCCTTGTTTGCATCACTTAGACCTGAATATATTATTATGACCAGATATGTGGAGCTTCAATGATAAACACAAAAATTTGTACCATTCAAATGCACATGTATATCATTTTCCATGGAGCCATCGCCCAGATAGTGTGAATGGAAAAAGTATTAACGCTTGAAAATCTCAAAAAGTTACCTTACTTTTAACAAAGTAATACAAAAAAAAAAAAAAATCAATTTACTTGTGTGCGAAAAAAAAAAACAAAACATTAAACCATGCTGGGAAAAGAAGGAAAAATAACTACTCCTCTATCTTCAAAGTTCAAATGGCAACGACATACCCACCCCATACTCTGACATCAAACAACAAAAGGGAGTTATAGTTGCACATCATGGAACTAACTAAAGTTAACATTCATGTTATGTTTATGTACCCAGGTTCATTCTTTATTTGCATTTTACATTCATGGCCGAACAAAGAAAAGGTCTAATTTTCTCAATATGTACCATGTGGACTATACTCCAGATTCTGAATTTCATAGACTGATATATAACTGAGAGTTGGCTGAATTTAAGTAACTTTGAGGTGATCTTATCAATTACATGATTATGTCAGAGAAATCAAATGCATACCTCTGTTCGCCCAGCATCTGCAACAATAAAAGTTGGAAGGCCAATGCCATCAGCTGCTTCCTTTAGCTTATTCCTGATTTGGAATGAAATTAGGAAACAATGAGTTTTTTTTAAAATAATAATAGATGATTGATACCATTCTGAAGAACTGCATTATTCAAATGAAATCACCTGCTTACATTTCTTGTTGATTCCTGCATGTAACAACTATTTTGGGCTGCCCACATTGCTCCCATCTACTCAAAAGTAACCGATGGCTGCACAACATATGAAAAGTGCAACTTGGCATAATTATGTGAATAATTAATGAGCATACAGTGCAGAATATGTTGTAGCCAAGAAGAGTCAGTGGGCAATTATTTTCTGATGCATCCCTGTAACTGGCAAAGTATGGACTCCCACCAAAAGCGATCTTCTCAATGACCATTGGGACTGAAAGGACAAGGAGCTTATGCATTTTTTCTTTTATCAACTCCTGATAAGGTTCACAGTTCTTGAATTTCTTCAAACAATTGATTTAAGTAAATACATCATGTATCATCTAATTTTTTCCAAGAAGAGCTCGTATCCACCAAAACAATATGAATATCAAACACATGGAAGAGCAAAAATGGTGCTTAATAGCCAATGAAAACTCTCAGAGAGTTATTAGTGCGTTATGAAGACACTCATAATTAACAACTATGTACCTTTGCATCAGCTCTGAATACATGCCAGTGGCTGCATCTGCAATAAATCAATTACAGATTCAAGTAATTGAGGATCAGGAGCTAAAGATAAGGGCAAGAGAAAAAGTATTATAAACTAAAACAATTGGGAAATCTAAAACAAATGGAAGTTTAAGTATCTTACGAGCACATTGAGAGGCAATCTTTCCGGCACCCATCTTCAGGTCCTGTCTGACTACTAAAACCTGCCATAAACAATTTGTCATCTCATCAAATAACTCTTCAACATCCAGATCTACACCAAAACAATTCAACCCTAGAATAACCAGTTAAAATGTTAAACAACTAACTCCACCTTTTCTTTGCATATGTTTATTAAGGGATAATAAATAAAATTAAATAAGCTACTGGACAGCAGAATAGTCAGCAAAATGGTGACGTGGTACTACATGTCCTATTCAGAACTCCATGATCATTATACAGCCAAGCATCTAGAACCTTCAAATTCTGTTCCATCAACTTAACTTTCCCAAGAAATGCAGCATAACCTCAAAATCTCTATCTTACAGTTTTCCCAGCTTTGAAAATTTATACTTCTTTGTCAAGGGCAGGTCTATGCTAAATAAAATTGTTATTATTATAAGATTAATTTATATTTCAATTTTTTTTTCAATAGCCTGAAACCAATCAAATTCATTTTCAAGAATCAATTACAATGTTAAAAGAACTGAGTTAAATTTCAGCACCCAATAACAACTAAATAACTTTAGATGCCACAAATTCAGTTTTTATGGCTTCCTTTACTGCTTGAAGTTGCTCCATTATCTTTTATTTAGTACATCAGAAATTTTTAGGGAAGGGAGCTGCCGGTGTTTGAACACCTTGACTTCCTGCACTACGTGTTAGGCACTCCATCACTGGACTACTATACCAATGGCTGCTGCCATTATCTTTAAAAGTCATTCATAGTAAAAAGTTAACAACAAAAAAATGTACTAACACAGTTCAAATAAATTCCCCAATTTCAGCCCTAATTCTCATTTGTGTAGACAAAAAAAAATCCAAACAAACATGGAAAAGTAAAAAAAAAAAAAAAAAAGGGTTAATATCTATTGCAACAGAGTGCAAGAATTAATTACTTAAGCAAGGTAATCAAGTTAATCAACAAAGCTTTAAACACTTAAATACAAACCATTTTAAGCTCCTAAATACAAACCATTTTAAGCTCTTGGTCACCATTGTTATAGAGCAAATTTTGTTGTTGGGGTTGGGGCTTTCCTGGTAAGAAATTCTTCTTCTTGGCGTAATTTTTTGTGGGATTGATCAAATCCAGCAACAAGCCAAAAATGAAACCAATGACAATACCCGGAATGAAGTTTTCTGGCCTGAAACTCTCAGTTAACCCTCCTTCTCTATCCTGTTTCTGCTGCTTCTGATTCCACACACACACAACACATAAAACATTTAACAAAACACAAAACACAAAACAATAAACAACAAACTGAACAGAAAAATTTGTTGTGCCCAATTTAGATTGAGTTTATTATAATCACTACTTTAGCTAAATTCAGATAAAGAATTTCTTTAGCTATATCATGCATCTGAAAGCAAAAAAGAAGGGATTTTTAGAAGGTAATTATAAAAGAAAAAAAAATGGTTTTTTAAGTACCTTGTTGGAAAGCTGAGATGGATTTTTAGACGAACCCCACATAGTATTTTATAGCCTGTAAGAGACCGTCTTCCACTGAACAATACGAAAGACTGAAAATTTGAGAGGGAGAAGATGAAGAAGATGATGAGAGTGTACTCTGGCAGGGAACCACTCTGGATACGAGAACGGAAAAGCAGTCGTTCGAGGCTGACATTCTCCTTTTAGTGGTCGAAACGAACCATTTTATCAGATATTAGAACCGGCGTCGTTTTCTTTCTTCCCTTTCTCATTCTAGGGCTCGGTTTATTTTTTTGAAAAATAAATTTATTTTTTTTTATGGCTAAGGAAGAGGATTCGAATTAACATTAGAATTATTTATGTGACATATGTAATTACTGTTAAATTATATTTAAATATGAAAAAAATAAATTAAAATTTTTTTTATCAACAAAAAAAAAAAAATTAAAAACATGTTTTAGTGGTACTTGGATAATTTCTAAATTTATAAGCTTTTAAATTCAAATTCAATATTAAATTTATATAGAAAAAAGTTAAATACTTATTTATTTCTCCCACTCCCATTTCTAAAAAGAGAAGTTTGTTTAATAGGCTATTTATTTATTTATCAGATAATTTTTTTTAATAAATGCCAACTTTTTAAATAAATATTGACAAACTTTCTATCTGATATTATTATTATTATTTTGTTTTGCTAAACTGAAGATTACTTGATTTGATTGGATCACTTGCTTAAAATAGACCTTTGGATGGTTTGTTTTATTATATATCATAATTTTAGGTCTATTCAAATAAATAATTATTTAAAATAAATACAATATTCAATTTTAATATTTTGTTAACTTTCTATTATTTTTATTTAAAATACAAATTCAAATTCACTTTTGTTTTAAATAAGAATTTTTTTTTTATATTCTTGGAGTAACAATTTTTTATTTATCAAATTAATCACAAGTTAATATTTTAAAATTTTATTATGAATATATACTCATTATTTTGCCTGGTATTGTAACGACATCAAACTTCTCGTATAATTTTTTTTACCAAACAAATATTATATATAAAATAGAAATATCAAACTGACATATTACAAATTAAATATGAGCAAAATTAAACTATGAAATTATCAAATAAATCCACACAATAAAGGGAATAGAACTTGAGACCAAACTTAGTACTTCTCATATAATTCAGAACTGATAAGGTAGAGAATATTCATAAATTTGGAAAATATCCGATTTCTCCCAAAATTGCCTTAATTAACAAATCACCTTGACGTGCACCAACTCATCATCTTAATAAAAACAGGTTTCCGTGATCCTTACCATACGCTATCTTTTCTTCTCCACCCGCTACAGCAATCCTTCACTTGCCCCAAATGACTTGTCAAAGAATATTCCAAAATGAACACGTTTTATATATTTCTTCAACTACCATTTTACAAACCGCCATAACTAATAACAAATAACTTCCATAATGGAATCTGTTGCCTCCAGTTCTTCGGCTCCTCCTTCGTCCGAGCACCGTCACCACCTCCACTTCAGGCCAACCCAACCACTCGCAGACCGAATATTCAGAGCCCTCCGCCACCGTCTACTGTTGCTCCATCGCTCCGAATCCAACTTCTTTATCTTAGGTGCAACAGGAAATGTCTACACCGTCACTTTAACCAACAAACCATCATGCACGTGTCCTGACCGTACAATTCCATGTAAGCACATACTATTTGTTCTTATACGAGTATTAGGTGTTTCTTTAGATGACACGTGTCTCCGGCGAAGAACTCTCCGCCCATGTAGGGTGAGCCGCCTACTTAACACCCCAACATTGGGTGATTCACTAGCGGGGCCGAGCGTGCGACAGAGATTTCATGAAATATTTTTTCAGACAAGACAATTAGGATCATCAATCATTAACAGCCACGTGGAGATCGAAGAAGGAACGTTATGTCCGATTTGTCTTGATGAAATGGAGATTAAGAAAGAGAGAATTGAGAGCTGTGGAACATGTAAGAATTTAATTCATGAACAGTGTTTGATCAAATGGAGGAGAAGTAGAGGAAGGAGAGGGGGTACTTGTGTCATTTGCAGAGCCAGGTGGCGAGATCGGATTGGTCAGGAAAAGTACCTTAATTTAGCTGCTTATGTTACTGAAGATGATGATAATAATAATACTGGAGCAGGTCTTTGTGCTGGTTAATTAATTAATTAATTATAGATTAAGATTACATAAAAAGTACTTTGATTTGTAAGTAAGTATAGACTATATGCTTGAAATTTTTTAATTATGTTCTAATTTGTATATAAATTTATTTTATCATATATATATATATATATATATATTTTTTAATTTTCTTGTTTGTTATAATTTTCTTGTTTGTTATTAATTATTACGCATGCAAATTGCATGTGTACTTATCTT
>CATKHJ010339922.1:0-16489 GCA_949750685.1 Vernicia montana | reverse complement strand
ATACGTTAATTATTCATTATATAAAATATAACATTCATTAAAATTATTAATTATTTTAAATATAACATAATAATTATTATATTAATTTATTATACATAATTATTTATTTATTTATTTATTTTTTCTATTACTTAAAATAAGTAAAAAAAAATTTAAAAAAAAAAAAAACCGAACTAAGCATGAAGGAAAAAAAAATTTATACACTGTCAGCTGGTCTTACCAGCGGACAGTGTATAAATTTATATCCGGCCGTAACAATTTATACCAATAGATAGACATGAAAAAAAAAAAAATTTACAGTGTATAAATTTTTCACGCGCAGCGTAAAAATTTATACCAACAGATAGACATGAAAAAAAAAAAAAATTACACTGTCCGCTGCTGTGACCAGCGGACAGCCTATGTCCGCTAGTCACAGCAGCAGACAGGATCCAAACTCCACGTCAGCCAATATTCACCTAAATTTGGAAATAATTTAAAAAAAAAACATAAAATAGGAAATATTTTTAAAAAACACCTAAATTGGTAAATATTTTTTAAAAAAAATATTAAAATGGTAAATTGGCCTTCTTTTTGTTGCCATACCAAATTATTCCTGTGACTCCAAATCTCATAGCAAATCATAAAAGCATGCTGAATTTGTTGCTCATTACATATAGAAAATAAATTCTCCGCCCATTGAAAAAGATCAGTTGCATTACCAAAAACAAAGCCCACTGATAAAGAGTACCAGCACTGCTTAGCAAAGCCACAAGTAATTAAAACATGCAATATTGTCTCAGGGGCTTCACGACAAACTAGGCACCAAATTTCTACAGCAACATGCTTCAGATTGAGTAGAGATTTCGTAGGTAGGCAATTAGAGAGAGCCCACCACATCATGTTTTTTACTTTGGGCGGGATTTTTAAATTCCATAGCTTACGCCATAATCCAGAATTCACACCATCATTTCTTCGATCAAGCTCACCCTTGGCTAGGAGATAGGCACTTTTAATAGTGTAGTGCCCTTTTCTATCTTTGCTCCATTGCCAATTATCTTCTATATGCAAAGAGCTGAGAGGAATAGAAAGAATATGCTCCTGGTCTCTCAAATTAAATAAATCTGCAATTAACTCTTCATCCCACCTTCGTTCTCCCACTTTCATCAAGCAATGGACATTCTGGCCTTCAAGCTCTCTTCTATTGGTAGTGACTTTCGGGTTGATGGGGTCAGGAAGCCATGGGTCATTCAATACTGAAATCTTTTCTCCATTTGCAACTCTCCAACAAGCACCTGATCGAACTAAGTCTTGAGAAGCCAAAATACTTCTCCAAGTAAAGCTTGGGTTAGGACCAAGATTAGCATCAAGAAAACCACCATTTGGAAAATACCTGGCCTTGTAGATTCAATATATTCCAATATACTCAAAATAATTATTAATTCAATGTATGATTTATATTTATTAAGATTAAGTTTTAGATATAAGATTAATTATTTTTAACAATAAATTATGAATCAATTATTATTGAGCAATGCTATCTTTAGATTATTATTCAGCATACAAAATGTTTTTTCTTAGTTTTATAAATGTTAGATTTAGATTCTTTATGATGAAAATTTTGTGAAATATCGAATGAACATTTCTTAAAATAAAAATCATATATATAATATTTTATTATATAATTGCAAAGAATTATAAATGTATAATTAACATTATAACCTTTAATTTACAATTTTTTTCAAAATTTAAAATATTATATATAATTATAGTGATGCTTAAATTTAACTTCAAGAAAAAAAATAAAAATGTAATTTTCCAATTCATAATCCACACAAAACATCTATAATTTTAATTAGTAAATTATTTAATTTATATTAGAAAAAAATTTGAATTGTGAAACAATAATATGTAATTATTATAATCTATTGATTAATGATAATTAAAATTTATAGTATTACTTAAATTAGTAAATTAAGTTGTAAATTATTTATTTTATCTGAACCTGATACTACCTACAAAGTGATCAGGTCTAGATTTTTTTTCTAGCATTATATAACGTTATTTTAGAAATTTTAAATATTACCCAACTATCTTTTTATATTAGAAATGAATTTTGAAAAAATTGAGGGTTAAATTGAATTTATGTCATCCAAAAGTTTTTTTATTGGTATTAAAAGCTTGTTTCACCGCAATTATATGAAATTAAAATTTGAGAAAATTATATATTGTTGTGCGCAGAAGCGAAATAGAGTGATAAATTTAATAAATAAATCACATAAATAAATACGCACAAATTTATGTGGTTCGACAAATTATGCCTACGTCCACAAGACAAAAGAAAGTATTTCATTCACACATGGATGATATAAATATGTGGAGATATAATCTCAGCACTCCAAATATTCCAATATACTCAAAATAATTAGATCAAAATAGACCACAAATAAGAAAATTCTCACACCCTGAATTTTCTCTCAAAAATTTGGAATACTTACAAAATGAGAGAGATTCTCTATCAAAAATTTGAGATGTTTTATAGAGGGGGAGGGAGCTTCCTTTTATAAGGAAATTTGGTACCAACCCAAGTCACTTTTGTTGACTAATTCAAGTCACTTTTGTTGACTAACCCAAGTCACTTTTGTTGACTAACTCAAACCACTTTTATTGACTAACTCAAGTCACTTTTGTTGACTAACCTAAGCCACTTTTGTTGATTAACTCGAGTCATTTTTGTTGACTAACTCAAACCACTTTTTTTTACTAACCCAATCCATTTTTTTTTTTTTTTTTTACAATCTCCACCTCGGAAAAATTTTATCTAAATTTGAGCCGATCCAAACTTCTTGTGTCCTCAAATGTCCGTAAGGAACAAAAAAATAGCTACATCATCAATTGACTGCCTACGTACCCTTTTCATAGGGATCAAGCCCACCATAATTCACAAGAATCAGAAGAGATTAACCAATTTGAACAATTTGAATTAGTTTCAAACAATGTTGAAACTTAAATTTTGAAATCACCTTTGTCAACATGTCTGACGAGTTGTTTTTTGTATCGATCTTCCTTAGTAACACGTCACCGCTTTCAATGATCTCCCTCAGATAATGATATTTCACATCTATGTGTTTTGTTTTAGCGTCATATGTTTGATTCTTCGCAAGGAATATCGCACTTTGATTATCACAAAAGACTTCAATACTTTTCTGGATTATCCCCAAGTCACCCAACAAGCCTTGTAACCAAATGGCCTCTTTAACAGCCTCAGTTGCTGCCATATATTCTACTTCCATTGTGGAAAGAGCAACTGTTGATTGTAAAGTTGACCTCCAACTAATTGGGCCTCCACCCAATGTGAATATGTAGCATGTTGTTGATCTGCACCTTGTCCCGGTCTCCAACAAAATCAGAATCACAATATACAATACAATATTGACCACAATCCTTCTTGAACAATAACCCAAGGTGGATTGTCCCATACAAATATCGAAGAATCCACTTCACTGCAACCAATGGATTTTTCCTAGATAATGCATGTACCGGCTAATCATACTCACTGCTTGAGATATGTCAGTCTTTGGATTTTCTTGTGTATTTTAGGAGATGGAGAGCTCTATAGTGGTCAAACGGCAATTCTGAAAAATAATGGTGACATATCGGTGGCTTGAAGGGAAGAATATGGCTTGGATGAAAATGTTTTGTAATTTTTGGACCATTGTTTAATCTTCTAGGGACTAGACTGTAGTTTTTTTTTTCTTATCTAGGGATCAAAATATAATTTGTTAGTTAAATGGCCTATATTAATTTTATTTATTTTCTGCATAGATTTAGTTTATATAATTAATTACTTTATTATTTCTTTAGTTTAAAAAATAGATTAGTTGAATACTTGTTAGATTATATTTAAAAATTGAAAACAAAAAGTGGTTTGTCTTAATAGGAAGAACTGAAGAACCGGTTTGAACCAAATTGAATCGAAGTAACGAATTGTATTGTATTCAATTTTCAGTTCGGTACTATACATTTATTCATTAGTTTCGGTTCGGTTCCAGTTCTTTAATTTTAAAGAATCAAAAATTTTGATTCGGTTCGATTCTTTTCTAATAACCAAACCGAATCGAACTGTGCTCAGCCTTACCTGACACAATATACCTTAAGGGTGTAAATGAGCCGAGCCGTTAGCGAGCGGCTCGGTGTTCAACTCAATAAAAGTCCGTTCACGTTCAGTTCGTTTTATAAACAAGTCAAAATTGAACATTACTTTAAGACTCGATAAATAAACGAACCGAGTTTAAAAAAATTAAATTCGACTTGATTAAACTCGTAAAGAGCTCGATTATAAGCTCGTGAACATGCTCAAAAACAAGATCGTGAACAGCTCGATTAATAGGCTTGTTAACAATTTGATTATTATTATTATTAACTTAATAATTTTGGCACTCCAAAAAATATATTTTAATGCTCGATTGAGCTTTATTTTAAGACTCGATGAATAAACGAACCGAACTTGAGCAAAATTAAACTCAGCTCAATTAGACTCGTGAAGAACTCGATTATAAGCTCGTGAACATGCTCATAAACAGGCTCGCGAACAGCTCGATTAATAGGCTTGCGAACAATTTGATTATTATTATTATTATTATTATTAATTTTGGCACTCCAAAAAAATATTTTAATACTCTTATAAACTTTTTGATAATTCAATTTGACTAAAATAATATACTTTTGATTAATATAATCTAATATTTCTTTATTATATAATATAATATTCTAATCTTTAAAAATATTTTTATAATATATATAATACTCAATTTTATTATTAGATTTTTTTTTTCACTAAATGAATATTTTTGTTTTTATGTTTTTTTGTTTTTTAGGAAAGCTTTTATGTTGGTTTTAAATATTTTTATTATAATTATTTTATTAGAAATAAATATTTAGAAAATTGAATATTTTGATAAATTATAAACAAGTTGAGTTTGAATTTAGCTCAATTATAATTTATTAACGAGTCAAACTCGAGTCGAGTAACTTGAACATAAGTTTTAAGTTCGATCTAAGTTCGAACTCAAAAATAAAAAAATATATCCAACCGAATCTAAATAAGCAAAAGCTGTACTCGACTGGATTACAGTATTATGCCTTAAAACTTGGAGTAAGAATGTCCAGTACCACAATAATAGATAATAAGTAAAAGCAGATTGGTAATTTTGGCGCACAAGAATCATATTTACTCAACACTAAATACTTTTCAACCAAGCTTGTTATGTCAAGAAAAAAGGTGACGTGAGTGCACACTTTTTTTTTTTAGCTAATTTGTTATGTCAAGAAAAAAATGTGACATGAGTGCACACTTTTCAGGTGGTTCACGTCAAGTCCCATTACATTGTATATTTGTAAGAAAAAAAGAAGTGAGAGGCCTATTGTTTTAAAAATTTCATTATAACGATATATTTGTTATTTTGTTTCCTATTTTGTGTATTTATCTAAAAAACCCCTTAAAATTTCCTCCTTGCAATTTTAGCAAGAATTGGATATGGAGTAAAATGTTGTCTAAATCACTTGAGAAACAGAAACTTCATAGTCATATAACTTTCATCAAACTCGTAAGAAAACTCAGCAGAAGAAGGATATTGAGTGCATATTCAACGTTTATAAGAAAAGATATTTAAAGCAAAATTAGGGGAGATTTTACTGACATGGAGATTCTATCTCAACACTCAGAAGCAAGAAAATAGGGATAATAGTTTAAGCCAAATTTTGGATAGATTTAAAAAGTAAAAGATTATGTAAAATTGGGCTTCTCTCTGGTCCTCACGTATACTTTTGCAGTTGAACACAAGGAAATCCATTTATCTGCCTTGACTTGGGCCAAGTTTACATGTGTGTGAAATCTGAACCCACTACCCTTCTTGCTTCTTTAGAGCCCAAGAAAAAGAATATTCATAAAGTGTTTGGAAAGCTTATAGTTATATCCTTTGGAAATAATTCTAACAAAGTTTTACAACAAAGAAACTAACAGCTGAGAGATATGCCCCATTAACACATAAAATTTTACATTTTTTTTCAAGAATCTTTACTAACAATAGACTAATAGTTCATTGGGCTATTTGTTTTTTACTGTATTGTAATTTCTTATTTATTTTGTAATAAGATTTCTTTTTGGTGATTTTACCAACAAAAAAAATAGACTAATAGTTTGACCTATACATTTTGATTGCTAAACTTGGTGATTGAATTATTGAATTCTGAAAATTTAACCAGCTTCCATTTTGTCATACAGATGAATATATGGTTTATAAGATTGGATAGAAGTTGTAACTTGTTAGTGAGGCATTTTTTCAAGAATTTGCTTGTTCTTCAAATTTGAACACATTTAATATAAAAAGAAATGATATATATAACCAATGAGTAATTAAAAAAGACAAAGACTAATGAAAAGAAATGATAATAAATGAGATAAAAGAGATAGCTACCAGCGAATCACAGATACAAAACAAAGTCTCCCCTCTTTCCCCCCAAAAATCTCCCAAAGAATGCAACCGAATGTATATATAATGCTCAAAAACAAATACAGGCAATAGAAGGTCTCATCACCGTACAGGGGCTAAAATGGAAGCCATTAATAATGATAATATATATATATATATATATATAGCCAAAAAAGTAACAACACAAATAAAAAAATCTGATGAAGCTGAGCTGAAGCACATAGCTAGAGACATCTCTAAAATAGCAACCAGAGGAAAGCCCATCCAAAGATCAAGCTTCCAACCATCTTTAGCATTGACAACATCTTTTCTACTCCACTCTGCATTAACATTTTCACAACAACAGTTTGTGTTAACAAATAACCAATTAGTACTCGAATGGTATTAACACAATAATTGTCATAATTTCCAATTTTAGATATATATAAATATATTTTTTCAAATATTGGGTGTCCTTGAATTTGAATATATTTCTTAATTTCTAAGTCGAGAAATAGATTATAACTATCATTATATTAAACCTCTTGCCTACAGTGAGTACATATACCAATCTAATAAAATAAAAATATATTTAGTAAAAAAAATGATATTAATGTCTTTTTACCGAGTAAAAAATAGATAAAAAATTATATTGATTAAAATATCTCATCACTCATTAAATTAATTTAATGTATAAGATAAAACTATGTATTTTGTGTATGCAAGAATTTTCTAAGTGCTAATAAATAACTATTTTGAATTAAATTATACATATTTGGACATGATATATTTATTTATAAAATTTGTAATTTGTAATTAATACCAATATGATTCATAACCTAAATTGCCACCAGCATGATTTAGACATTAGATATTTCTCTTGCAACAATTAAACAAAATTAATATTCATTATGAGCATTGGTTTATAATTGGCCCATCAAACTCTACAAAAGCAACATAATTGGGCTTGAGCTGAGTTAAATGGGGACCCAAACAATTATGGATCTAGATTTAGCTCTTCTAAAATCTCATAACTCATATCTTTCACACCTATATAGACATTGCTATTTGTAGTGTTTTAAAAACGGATCGATGATCGAACATATCAAATTATCTGTTTGCAATTCAATTGATCCCATGATATGACCAGATAAATAAAATCTCTTCATTTTTTTTTTTTTTTTTTATAGGATTCCTATTAATAGAGGGTCGGACCAATTTTAGGTTTAAAACTGATCAAATGATGATTTAACCGAAAATCTGAATTTTTCTTTTGAAACAAATCAAATTGGCTAGTGATTCTCAATTCAACTGGACGATCCGGTTCAATTTTTAAAACAGTGCCTTCCTGCCTTCCTGTAACCTCATTTAGTGCTTCATTTGCAAATGGCAAATGACACTAGCAGCTTTTATAGAACTATAGGACTATAGGGTGAGTGTTGTCCTACAAACATTGTAGGCCTCGTGCCCTACACAATCCAATCCACGTAGACTGACTGACCTATTATGCTCTTTTCTTTATATGACACTTGTCAGCTTCTAACACGTCTCTGCTTATTATTATTATTATTAATTTTTACTTATGACTGTCCGTGTTGCATTTGACAGAGCAATTTCTACCGTCATGTGAACGTGCTGGCATTGGGTTATTATTTATTAACCCCAGTACATAAAAAAGGGTTTTTATAAGGTACAGCACGAGTTTTGATCAAACAAGATCTAATTAGAGGTCAAACTTTGACTCTTTCACTTTGTACAGATCAGATTTATAAATCGATAGCTCATTGGTCGAAGTGTATATCATATTCTAGTATTATTCACACTGGATAATATTTGAAAAAATGCATGAGGCGTGAGTTAGAAAAAAAACACTATGTTTTGACTACATTACGCCGGATCCTATCGGTTAGTAAGTGTGATCTGGTAAAAAAGGGAATAGATCAAGTGCGCATTTTAGAAAGAAGCCATTAACAAATACGATGAAGCAGAGATTGAAGAACATACCGAGTCTATGCCTGCTGGTCCTGGAGAGATTGAGCCCAAACTAGGAGCTGGAGCTCCTGTTGGTGGTGCTGGTGGACTTGGTGCCAAAGGAGATGGAGCTGGAGCCTTTAATTTCTTCTTGCTTGGAGCTGGAGCTGGAACCTGAGCAGGTGGAGCGGCGAGAGGAGCTGGTGGTGGAGTTGCTGGAGGAGGAGTCGCTGGAGGAGGAGTTGCTGGTGGTGGAGTAGCAGGAGGAGGAGATGCTGGTGGTGGAGTTGCTGGTGGAGGAGAAGCTGGTGGTGGAGTAGCAGGAGGAGGAGATGCTGGTGGTGGAGTAGCAGGAGGAGGAGTTGCTGGAGGTGGAGTTGCAGGAGGAGGAGATGCAGGTGGTGGAGTAACCGGTGGTGGTGCAGAAACTGGAGGAGAAGTAGCCGGAGGTGGAGATTGAGTTACAGGAGGAGGAGCTGAAACAGGAGGAGGAGTAGTGGTTGGAGTTGGTGGAGCAGGAGTAGTTGTCGGAGAATTCGCCGGAGATTGGCCACCAACGCCGGCAATAACAATGCAAATCAAATAAATAAAAATGGTAGCCTTTTGATACCTCATTTTAGTAAAAATCTCTCTTTCTCTCTCTCTATTTGCAAAGTATAAATGGGAAGAGAGAGCAGTGAGTGAAACAACAAGTGAAGATACAGAATAAATAGGGGAAAAAGGATTATTAAACTGTAAGGAAGGTTCTCAATTTTGATAGGAATGGAGAGGGACCCACCCTCTACCAAACAAATCTGCGGCGTCTGATCATGGTCTTTCATTGTGGGGTCCCAGAATGCATGTGATTTGGATTTTAGATCTGCTTGACACGTGGATATCCAGCTAGGGTTTATTTTGATTTGATATGAGTTTTTTTGAATTAATGGTGATAATAATGATCTTTGGGTTTTTAATTTTTTTTAAAATTAAAGTTCATTACTCGTCTGGTAGAGGTATTAGAGTTAAAAAAAATTGGTGGTTAGGAAGTGGGGTCTTGTAGATATGATTATAAATGATTGTTAATGTAGGTCGTTACAACTTAGAAGAAATTGAATTTTGCTTTACTTGTATAAACTTTGATTATTATGACAATGTAACCCACAATGCAATGGTGTAACTTATAACTTTTAATTTTTAGATAGTTTTGTTTTAGGGGATGATCATATTGTATAAATTCAACATTTTTTTAATTTAACTTTTAATTAAATTTAAATTTGAGATGTCAATATCCTAAATGTAATTTTCAATATTATTAAGTTAAAACTTGTTAATAAATTTAACATTTTAACACATACATGTAAATTGTTTTATTAGAAATATCATCTCAATGTATTATACTACAAAATTTAGTCATAACTTGATTTTTTTTTTTTTTACTTAATTCCAACATATAGAAATGGATAAATTAGTTTATGATTTAATGAAATTTTTATTAAAAAGTGACATGTGAGATAAATTGAAAAATTATTATTAATAAGTGAAAAATATATTCCTATCTTTAATTAATAGTGAAAAATCTAGATGAATTTAATATACTCTTGGATAGAATGGAGAATTCCCACTACCCCTCTATTTTTTAATGAACAAATTTTATGCTTATAAAAATAAATAAATAAATTTAATCAATTTTAAAATTCAAAAGAGTATAGAACATGCTTTAATATGATTGAGCTCTACTAACTACCATACACATGGGGCTATTAGTACAAATTAGAGTTGTTTGTATATGTTTTGGTTTCTATCCTTACGCATATAATGCGCAAAATGACATAAATTTGCACTATATAGCTTCTCTTTCTCTCTGTCTCACATCATAGTCGTGGATAAGGGGGAAGGATTTGGATTTCTATTCATGGCCCTTAAGCTATAAGATAGTACCTTAGATACATTAACTAAATTAATCTTTATTAATTGGTATTTAATTTGTCTTTTAAACTTGCATATTACCACAAATTGCAACTGTTTTGTATAATCATTAGTTGTTTGAGGAAATCATGTAACCAGAAACCCTATATTAGTATATATATATATTAGAACATAACACATTATAAGTCATTCTATAGTAAAACATTTATAATTAGCATCATATATAAATTTGGTGATCAATTAATTTACAATTTTAATTAGTTGGCATAATATAATTGAACTTAATCAAATAAAATTTTAATTTAAGTTTTAATTGTTAATTTGTTTGATAAGAAAATTTATTCATCTTCTTATTAATCAATTAATTTTAATTTTTGGGATTAGCAATCAGAAAATAATTCTTCAATTAATGTACAAGCTGAGTGTGGAGGTGTGTCTTTAATCTCATTTGCAGAGGAAATTTAATCTTGATTAATACATATACTGATCCGAAAATATTTCTAATCATTTAGTTAAAATAAATATTTAATTTATTGTTCTATTAAACTTTTATTTAATTACATTTTTCTATATTGGATTATTAGTATCAAACTACATCATGATGTCATATTGTTTTAAATCTCTTTCTCTATTATATATTGTTGAAAACAAATATCCAAACTAAGTGATATTACTTATATTTTGGTACGATTGGAAGTCCAATAAATAAATAATAAAAATAATGAAAATTTTGAAGTTGGCAGCTTTTGGGATACTTAATAGCTGATAATTGCTTATTGTTTTAGTTTATCAAACATGTTAAGTTCATTGTTGGAAATAAATTAAAAAAAAAAAAACACTTTTGAATATATTTTGACCCTTTAGAACGTGTGAATAAATTGCGTGCCACATGTGTGAAGTATCTGAACTAATTGAAATTTAATGCACTCTAACATCTAAACAAATGATTGTGCGAGATTTAAAAGGACTAGCAAAATCACTGGGTCCACTAGTTTCGTTCAAAGACTTTACTGTATTTTGATAGTAAGAAAATTGTGAGAATAATTAACTATATTGCTGTGAAAATTAAGTAATTACAGTAGGGATTGATTGCAAGTACAGGGAAAAAAGGGCACTGAGCCTAAACAGAGTACAGTAAGCTTGTAGGAAAAATGATTACTTTGGAGGAATCGATTACTTTGTAAGAGAACTTGTTGTTTGCTTGGGTATGGAACTACCTCTCTGCCAAGAACAAATAGACGTTCTTGAAAGAGTAGAGTACCAAGTAAAAGCCATCCCTATAAGGGAATTAGGGAAGAGTCTCAGCTTGAGAAGTTTTCATAGTTGGCCAACTCTCCATATTGAATGGTGATCTCAATATATGCTCAATGTGGATTGGTCGTCATCTCTTGAAAATAAGGTGAACTTAGGAATCTTGTACTCCCTAGAATAAGGATTGTCTTTGTCAATGTAGTTAGGATATGGTTTGTGAAATTCTAGATGATCAATTTGTCTAAGGCCATATCCATACAACTCCTGTACTGCATCTTGAATAGTGTTGAGGTTGACTCTTGCTGCAGGTGAAAGGCTATTGTATCTTGGGAATTGTGATCATTTTGATTCAAGTTCATAGTTGTGAGCCGGAGGAGCACTTAAGTTTCCTTCAGCTTCGTAAGCTAAAGGGTGAGTCTCTGCATTTGTTGTCCTAAAAAATTATTGGTGAGTTCCAGTAGGCCTTCCATTAAGGCGGCCTCCATTGAGAGGAGCTCTTGAGTTGAAATTTGCAGTTGTTTCCCTCTTGTGAGGAGGATTGTAACATTCTTCAATTGGGATGCGGACAAGTTTTGCATTCCTTTGTTATCCTTCTGGAGGTTGCCTCTTGAGTCTGACATATTGAGGTGAGTTGTGGTCTCATTGATCTTTCGAAATTGAGAAGGCGATATGATCTAGCTAGAACGAAATTGCTTGGGACTGTCAATGAGATTCTGTCCAATCTTGTTGGTGACTTGATTGATCATAGCCTGAAATAATTGAAACATCTGTGAAACAGAAATGTTAGCTAGTGGCATCTCTAGGGGATTCCCACCTTGGTTTCCAACATTTAGACCTACTGGAGGGTCTTGATAAGTGTCTTTAGTAGTTGAGTCATAGTAAAGATGGCCACTCTCGATTTGTTCCACTTGGTTGGGAACATTGATTCTAAGCCCTACTGTTGTAGTGGCTTCCTCCTAGTTTTGAGACCCGATAGCAATGGTTTCTTTTCCTAAATTCCTTGTTTTAGGAGGCATTTTTTTTTTTTTTATCTTTTTATGTTGGCTTCTAGGTAGCAGTGAGATTGTTGAAAGCAATAAAGTAGTGAACTTTTTGAAAGCTATAAAGAACTTGATTGTAGGAAGCAATGGCTGCCTTGGCAGTAATGAAAACTTTAAGAATGAGGTCCCATTGGGCATGCCAATTTATATGTGTTGAATATATTTTGGCCCTTTAGAACGTGTGAATGAATTGCAGGCATACCACAGGTGTGAAGTACCTAAATCGATTGAAATTTAATGCACTCTAACCTCTAAACAAACTATTATGTGAGATTTAAAGAGACCGAAAAAACCTCTGGGCCCACTAGCTCCGTCCAAAGATTTTACTAAATTTCGATAGTAAGAAAGTTTTGAGAATGATTGACCATATTGCTGTGAAAACTAAGTAATTACAATAGGAATTGCAAGTACATGAAAAAAGGGCACTGAGCCTAGAAAGAGTATAGTAAGCTTGTAGGAAAAATTATTGATTTGGAGATATCAATTGCTTTGTAAGAGAAATTATTGTTTTCTTGGAAGGAATTGACTGATTTCCTGAAAGGGAATTTGATTGACTTTAATTGATTTGCTGACTGTTGATTGAATTGATTGTAGTAGTTGATTGGTTTGATTGGATGATTAAGTTGTTGGGGGTTTCCTTTTCCTTTTATAGTCGTTTGGAGATTGTCTATTGATAAATATTGTCACTAAGCGCGCCTTTAGTACTTCAGTAGGGCTTGCGGGGTGAACGACATTCCATTATGTTATACTACTAACAAACACTAGCTATACTATTTTGGCACTATAGGAGCTATAGAATTTGCTTAGTGAATCTTCCTATCTCCTTAGTCTTTCACACTAAGCTCTTCAAACCTTGCTTGAAGGCATTTGGCATTCACATTTAGGTCAGGCATTGAGTAATAGGTAAGTCATTTAAGCTCCAATTCTTCCTCACCAGTGAGAAAGTCTCATCATAATCAACTGATATGCAACATATTATATAAGAATATACTAGTCAACAACGGATGTGCAATTCCGCTTTCATTAATAGCCCAAAGGGAATTGGAGATTCAAAAGTCTCTATCCCCTCCAATTTAGGAAGATAGCAAGCATCAAGGCTTAGAAAAGGAGTCTCTTTTCTATTCCCCGACAATGAAAGCTTTCCATTAAGGTCCACTTTTTCACTTCCACCATGTTCTTACTTAAGGCACACACTTCGACTATACAGGTGAATGTAGTGGAACTCTTTTGAAAAATCCTTTTTCTGCACATGTTAAAATCAACTCTATTGGGCTTTAGTTAGTGTTGTGTCTTATTTTGTGACAATTTTATTAGGGTTAATTGTTTAGTTTTTAATATAATTTAGTTATTTTTATGTTTATCTTAATGTTATTTTGTTAGTTTTATATTGTGGTGTATTTATGTGCAGAATTTAGGTCAATTTATGGATTTGGGATCAAAACGGTGAAGAATTGGTATTAAACGATGTGTTGAAAGATAAATCATGAAAAAGGGTGTTTTAGAATTGAAAAATGGTGTTTTCATCTCTAAAAAGCCTTGAACAAGGGTGTTTTCAAATGGAACATGGGTGTTTTCAATATTAACAATGGCGTTTTCTCCAAGTCCAAAAACGCCTCTTTTTTTTTACAATAGGGGCGTTTTCTTCTCCATCAAAGCCCTAAAACGCCCTTGTTCTTTCTTAACAAGGGCGTTTTCCATCTCTTATAAAAGTCAACTTTTTCAGCCACCGCCAAAAAAAAAAAGGGAGAACCTGATTCCGCAGAAGTTCCATTTTTCTTTCGTTTTCTTTTCCTTTCTCTGTACATAAATTAGATTAGGATTTTATTTTATTTTTCAATTCAATTAATTGTTCCTAGCTTCAATTCAAAGATTATTCGGATTTAAGATCAATTTGCATCAAGTATTGGAATCAAAATTTGGGATTCATTGACCTAAACAGTATTGTAGTCCTAACTTTATTTCAATCTTTAATTCAATTCAATTTATATTATTGTTCTTGATTATTGAGTATGATGATGAATATAATTGATATTAATTTATTAATTGAATTGATGATTGTCAAATTGATTACGGGCTAATATTTTTTGTCTAGGATTAGGATGATTCCTCTTTGATTGATTATGTTAGGGCTAGTTGTTTATTTAATTAATTTGTTTATCTCTATTGAATTGTTTTTTGTTGTAATTCAATTTTCTGGCCAATTATTGATGAACCCTAGGTATTGAATGAGGTAAGAAACAAATTTAATACTGGAATTACGTTCAATAGAGGATTAGGTATGAATCAGAAATGTATTACCTAATTAATATTTGATAATTAATTTAGTTAATTCTAATTATATTGAAATTTGAGAATACAAAAGTTATTGGATTTTTAGCCTAGATAAGTTTTGCTTGATTAATTATTCATTTTAGCAAATTATCTCATTTAATTAATTAGCCCAACTTAGAATTTTAATTGGATGATTCTGAACCTTAGACTCTTAAATTGATTCTAAGAACATTTGATTATTTATCTTAATTTTAGTTTAATTAATTGTTATTACTCTTTAACACTATTAGAATTTATCAAATTAGCGACAGATTTTTGGCGACGGGTTAATAACGACGGATAAGTGAATCGAAATTGTAAAATAAATAGCGAAGGATTTGCGACAGAATAGTGACAGAAATTAGCGACAGATTAAACCATCGCTAGGTTTTAGTGACAGATTTTGAAAATTTAGCGACGAATTAATCCGTAGCTATTTTTGACATGTGACATCGAAACGCACTATTTTATTTAAAACTGGTTATTATGTCGTTAAACCTGCAGATCTAAATAAAACCTAGGTCTCTTCTCCCTCCCTTCTCTACGAATCCCTAATTCATCATCCCCCTCCCTCCCTCCCGATCTCTGCCTCTCAATCCCTACCTCTCTCTCACTCCCTTCCCTTCCCTTCCCTTCCTTATCTCTCTCTCTAGCCCTCCCCATTATTTCTGTCTGGTACCGTGTGTGCAGCAAGAAGAACGAAGATCCACAAAGCTTCGGGCGGGGTATTTGACGGAAAGGAAGAAGGAGAAGAAGACCACTGGAGCAAGAAGGAAAGTGATCCATCATCTTCGGGTATTTGATTCATTCTTCCTTTCAATGTTTTCAATTTTTTGTCCTGTGTATTATTATTTTTTTTTATTGTTTGATTTTTTTTTTTCATTTATTAGCTCATATTTTATTTTTTTTTTAATTTAACTATATATATATATAATTATAAAATTTGTTAAAAATTATAAATTTAAATTGTATAATATGAAATTAGAAATTAAAAAAATATTGATATGGTTGTTAGTTAAAAAATGAATTTCCAATTATTTAGAGGTAAAATAATAATTAAATTAGAAATTAAATTATAAGAAAGAAATTAGAGGTAAATATTAGAATTAGAGGGTTGTTTAAAAAAAAATTATAGGTTAAATTATTATAAAATTAGAAATTAATTAAAATTATATGTTAAATTAATTTCTTATTTAATTGTAGAATCAATTAAATATAATTATTATTATTATTATTATAAGTAAAATATAAAATTAGAGATAATTACTAGGTAAAATTAGTTGTTGATGAAAAATTATAAGTAATAGATTTATATAATAAAAATTGGGTTAAAATAATCAAAATTAGTAATTTTTTATTATTAATTAAAAAATAAAATAAGAATATAAATTATTATGGTTGATTTGATAATATAATAATAATTATTATTTATAGGTAAAATTCGAATAACATTATATTTAATTAGAGTTATATCTAAGTTTCATTAATAAAAAAAAATATAATTTGATTAATTTATTTAGGTTAGTATAATTATAAATTCAATTTGGTAATTAAATAAAATTA
>CATKHJ010339918.1:0-13525 GCA_949750685.1 Vernicia montana | reverse complement strand
TGCGGTCGCGATCTTCAAAAGGCCCCAACGGTTACTGCCATGTGACATAATCCCGTTCGCTGCAGATGTTACCGTTGTACTTGAATTCCAGCCATATGAATGTTGCGGTCGCAACATCTATATCTCGGTCGCAATATCCATATTGCGCTGAGTATTGCGTTCGTGAGAGAGGCCGCGAACTCTACTGGATGAAATGATTACTTTGGCTTAAGCTTGGTAGTGCTCGCGATAGGTTAGTTGCGGGCGCTATACACTTGTTGCGGACGCAACTTACAGGTCAGGCAGACTACTTAGAGAATTCTCTAAGTTCTTCATTCTCAAGCACTAATAAGTCATTTTATTTGAAAAAATTCACTAAGTTGAAATGTTAGATCAATTCAACTTGATTGCCAAGATCAAAATTGAGATTGACTTAGTTGGATCACACCACTAAGGTCAACATCCATAAATAAACTTAAACTCTCGTTCCTTCATTCATAACCTAAGTTAAACAAATGGTAGCTAAACATTTGTCTATAAACAATTAATCAATTCAATTAAGAAAAGATAAATATAATCAAAAAGAATTTTATTCAATATTCATATCATGATAGCTTCATACAAATTCTTAGACAAAGATAAATTTAGTTCATGGGAAAATAAAGAACAATATCCATATCATTAATATCAAAATAATATATTGAATTAATATTATCAATCCAATAATTAAAAGACAAAAATAATGGAAAAATAAACTCACAATTCAATTCAGTGTTCAAATCCAATCTCTTGGTATTTGCACAAAAAAATACCCAAAGAATCAAATACAATCTTTTTTTAAGGAATGACTGATGAAAATAAAATAAAAATCTAAATGAAAAGTGTTTAAATTTTAAAGTGTAATGGAATAGGAGAAAAACCTATCTCAACGTTTGCGAAACTCTGTCTCCTCCCCTCCTGCTCTTCACGTCTCCTATACATATGGATACAAATATATATATTAAATTATTATTTTTTTTTACTATTTTTGTTATTCATTCCGTAATTGAAGGTTGAATTTTATCATTGCATCAATTGTGCATTAATTCCTGCAAACTTTTCGTTTTCTCTTTTTTTTTTATTATTATTATTTTATTTTATTAAAATATTGGACCTCACTATTATAATATTAATATTTTTTATTCTTCTTTTAAAAAACTAATACACATTTTTTTGTCAAAAGTTTTTTTTTCTTTTTTTTAATTATATAAAGAAGTGGGTCTCACTTCATTTTTATTATAATTCTATACTTATGGGCTACTCCTTCATTCAATTGTCCACTTTTGCTTCAAATTCTTCTATTTCTTTATTTTATTCATTAAGTTGAACAAGACTAACAAACATATTAAAATACTACAATTAAATATAAAATAACTATTAAATTAACATTAAAAACATAACTTAAATATAATAAAATTACGACAAAACATGCAACAACAATGGGTGCAATGATGAGTTTCTCTTTTAAAGTGTTAAAGGCATTTAAGCATTTTTCATTAAACTCAAATGGCACATCTCTAGACAATAATTCACATAATGGTTGGCTTATTTTATAGAAGTCCTTAATGAACCTTCTATAAATGCCTGCATGCCCAAGAAAACTCGTAATGCCTTTAACATTAGTAGGGATGGGTAATTTTTCAATTACATCAAATTTTGCTTTGTCAACATCAATTCCTATACTTGAAACTACATGCCCTAAGACTATTCCACTATTCACCATAAAATGACTTTTCTCCCAACTAAGGGTCAAATTACATTCAATGCATCTTTCTAGTACCTTAGTCAATTTATGCAAACAATTAGAAAATGAGACACTAAAAACATAGAAGTCATCCATAAATATCTTAATGAAGTCCTCCACCATGTCCTATAAAATGGACATCATGCACCTCTGGAAAGTTGCAGAAACATTGCAAAGACCGAATGGCATCCTCCTGAAAGCAAATGTCCCAAATGGACATGTAAAAGTTGACTTAGCTTGGTCTTCTGGTGCAATCGCCACCTGGTAATAACCTGAAAAACCATCAATAAAATAATAGAATTGATGCCCAACAAGTTTATCAAGCATTTAGTCAATGAAGGGGAGTGGGAAGTGGTCTTTTTTACTAGCTGCATTCAGCTTCCTATAATCAATGCACATCCTCCATCCAATTGTAGTCCTAGTAGGCACTAACTCTCCTTTTTCATTCCTGATTGCTGTGATACCTGAATTTTTAGGTACTATATGAACTAGACTAACCCACTCACTATCTGAGACCGGATAAATTACTCCCTCATCAAGAAGTTTCAAAACTTCCTTTTTCACTACCTCAAGCATATTAAGGTTCAAATGCCTTTGGGTTTCTCTTTTTGGTTTAGCCCCCTCCTCTAGAATAATCCTATGCATGCACATGGAAGGGCTAATCCCTCTGCTGTCACTCAACCCCCACCCAATAGCTTTTTTCAACCTAATCAACTCACTCACAAGATCTCTCTCCTCTAACTCAGTCAACTCAGAAGAGATGATAACTAGTTTGGTCTCTCCCTCTCCTATAAAAACATACTTAAGGTGTTTGGGCAACTCCTTAAGTTCCAACACTGGTGATGGCTCAATGGCTTTTTTCTCAATTGAGGTTATTTCTAACAATTTAGTACACTCTTCTTAGTCTAAAATACACTTAAGCTGCATCCAAAATCTCACAACACTCCCTTATACCATTTTTAAAGATGTCATCATGCTCACCTAAAGTCAGAGCTAATTCTAACTCATCATCTCTCTATACCTGCAAGAAAACATCTTTAACAGATATATCAATGTAATCGATAAAAGAACACTCCTCATATAAAGCAGTAGTAGGAATGGGTGTAGTGTCAAAAATAGAAAAAACTATTATTTCACCTAACACAGTCATGGATAGCTTCCCATTTTTAACATCAATTAGAGTGTTCGTGGTAGCCATGAAAGGCCTACCAAGGAGTATTGTATGATCTTTCTCACTAGCTTGCACATTTCCTACCTCTAACACAACAAAATCAACAAGCACAATAAGCCCACCAACCTTAACTAGAATATCCTCAATAATTCCCTTAGGGTACCGAATGGATATGTCAGCTAACTGCAAGCACATCCTAGTAGGCTTAAATTCCCCTAAATCTAGTTGTTTAAAGATAGAATAGGGCATGAGATTAATCCCAGCCCCAAGATCAAGCATACCTGAGGTCTTATCACCATTACCCATAGCTATTTTGAGAACAAAACTACCTGGATCATTCTGTTTAGGTGGTAGTTATTGCTGCAGAACTGCACTTGCCACCTCAAAAACTAGTACTTTCTCATCATCTTCATATCTCTTCTTCTTTGTACTCAACTCCTTGAAAAACTTCACATATGCTAGCACATTCCTGATAACATCTAACAAAGGCAGGTTAATGTTAATTTTTGATAGTATTTTATATAAATCTAGAAATTGCTTATCATATTTCTCATTCTTAAGGCGGCTTGGGTAAGGAATAGGAGGTCTGTATGAATTAGTTTCCTTATGCAACTCTGGGGCTCGACTTTTATCCTCCTCAGTTTCTTTCTCTTTAGGTTCCTCTATCACTTCATCATCACCTTGGTCACTTGCAGAATCAGACACATTACCAGAAACAAAATTACCAACATTATTATTTATCACCTTACCACTTCTAAGCACTGTGATTGCCTTAGCCTGCTCAGGTTGACTAGGTAATTTCCCTTTTTGATTACTCTGCATCTGATTTGCTAACTGTCCAACTTGGGTTTCAACCCTCTTCATAGATGCCTCCAAAGAATCCAATCTTCGAATGTTTGCTTCTTGATTTTGAGCACTAGCTTAAATGAAAGCATTCAAGCTATCCTCCAGTGATGGTTTCTTTGGTTGATTAGAGGACTGACCCTAAAATTGGTTTGTCCTCTGATACTGTTGGAACTACTGTTATGGCTACTGGGGTTGGAATCTTTGCAGAGCATTGACATGCTCTTCCTCACCTGCAAAAGAATCAACTAAAGCATTGCAAATGTTAGCTCCATGACCATAGACTCCTCAAATACCACAAACCTCATGAGTGAATGCATTTTGATTTCATTTAACTGTCAACAACTTCACTTGCTTGGTCAACTCAGCAAGCTGCATTGCTAACTCTTGGTTGGGGTTCACCTCATGTTCCCCTGCTCTTCTTCCTTTTGCACTCTTCTATTGAGAATTGGCTCCCAACATCTCAAATAGCTCATAAGTGTCAGCTGCTGTTTTCTCTCCCATAGCTCCACTAGCCGCATTATCATATGTATTATGACACTACTGTGTCAGCCCATCATAGAAAAACTGATTAAGCAACTGGAGAGGGTAGTGATGGTGAGGGCACTATATTAGAAGTAGCTTGAACCGATCCCAGGCCTTATGAAAAGGCTCTCCTTTCATCTGACTGAAAGTAGCAATCTTGGTTCGAAGGTCTGCAGTCTTTTGGTGGGAATAGAACTTTCCCATGAATTTATTATAGACCTCATCCCATGTAGGAAGAGAATTTAGAGCCAAAGTCATTAGCCACACCTTTGCCTCATCTTTCAAAGTGTAAGGGAAACAGCACATCCTTAATTGATCCTCATTTAGACCTTGCAGTGGAAATGTCTAAATGATAGAGTAAAACTCTCTGATGAAGTTCAAATGATCCTCATTTGGCATTCCATAGAAGGATGGTAATTGGTTGAAATGGATGGTTTTCAGCTCATAGTTCCGTGCTGCATCACCCAATATGATGCAAGAAATTATTGTGCCAATGATAGTCTTAGCAAACTCTTTCATTACAGGCTGTCTATTTGCCATTTCTACTTTTTACTCTTGTATTTCTTCCTTAGGAATTTCTTCTTTGTTATCACTTTCCTCACTATCTTCTTCTAAACTGTACTCTTCTGATTTGCTCTCAACTTGCGCTCTAGTCCTCTTGTTGATTATGTGAATATTGTTTATGTAGGGCAATAGTTCTCCTTTTTGAGATCTCCTACCCTACATAAATCAACTAAACACTCCAAAGACAGTTAAAAGCACCTACTTGCTAAAAGAAAATAATGACTAAAACAAATACGAAAATAAAAACTCAATAATAAAAATCAAAAATATTTTTTTAATTGAACTTTAGAACACAATAAATAAATAATAAAAATAATCACACTACGCTTATAGCCTTCCCTGGCAACGGCGCCAAAAACTTATTGTGCCTAAAAGTGTCCTAATTAATTTAGGACCAGACAACTACTCGTAAGTGCACGAGGTTGCTGCAATAATAGGTAAGTCACCCCAAGGTCGTCTTTCAAAGAAGACTGTGTAAGGGTTGTGTGATTATGACAAAAAAAATAATTAAGAAAATAATTCTAAACACTCTAATCAATTTGGGATGGTAAAAATGCAAATCAAATAACAATTAAATAAATTGAAACTAAGAAAATAAATTGCAGATTAACAACCAATATGAAGAAGGGTCTAAGGTTCAGATTATCCAATTTAAAATCATATATTAGGCTAGTTAATTAAAATGAGATATCATGCCATTATGAATAATTAATTAAGCAAAATTAATTTAGGGATAAAATCCAATAACTTTCGTATTCTCATATTCAACCTAAATAAAATTAACCAAATTAATTATCAAATAATAATTAGGTAATACATTTCTAATTCATACATAATCCTCTATTGAACTTAATTCAAGTATTAAAATTATTTCTCAATCTCATTTAATACCTAGGGTTCATTCAAAAGTTGGCCAGACAATTAAATAACAATAGAGCAATTCAATAGAGATATGCATAATAAATCAATAAACAACCAACCCAAACATAATCATTCAAAAGTAATCATCCTAGCCCTAGACAAGAGAAATTTAGCTCATAATAAATTCTGCAGAAATCAACTCAATCAAATAGTAAATCTTAATCATCATCATTATCATGCTAAATAATTAAGAGCAATAATTTGAATTGAATTGAAATAGAGTTAGAAAACTATACTGGTCAAATCCCAATATCCCAATTTTGATTTCAAATCTTGAGAACCAATTTATTACAAGCCAAAATAGTTTCCAATTTGAGAGTAATTGATTGATCAAAAATTAAAACAAAACCTGAAAACTAATTGTTCCTTGTGATATGCCAAGAAACAAATTGACTCTGCACCCGAGGAACAATTTTACTTTGCGTCGCCTTTTCCCCTCTCCCGTTTTACTCCCCCCTTTATATATATATATATATATAACAAAACCATCAGGTCATTTGACCTTTTTTATTATTTTATTATATTTTATATAATATATTTTTTTTTCTTTTGAATGCTCTGCCTCATTGAAATGCCCATGTTGATCATTGTTTTGGCTCATCTTCTCTATTTTGCTTGCAAATTATATAGTTTTTAAATATATATATATATATATATATATATATATATATATATATATATATATATATATATAACAAAACCATCAGGTCATTTGACCTTTTTATTATTTTATTATATTTTATATAATATATTTTTTTTTTCTTTTGAATGCTCTACCTCATTGAAATGTCTATGTTGATCCTTGTTTTGGCTCATCTTCTCTATTTTGCTTGCAAATTATATAGTTTATATATATAGTTTATATATATATATATATATATATATATAACAAAACCATCAGGTCATCTGACCTTTTTATTATTTTATTATATTTTATATAATATATTTTTTTTTCTTTTGAATGCTCTGCCTCATTGAAATGCCTATGTTGATTCTTGTTTTGGCTCATCTTCTCTATTTTTCTTGCAAATTATATAGTTTTTAAATAAAACTTGCACCATTCTCACCACCATATAAACTATCAAAATAAAAATAAAAATAAACAATAAATCAACTGAATAAAATGAGCACAAATTAACTAATTAAAATAAACACAAAAACAAACACAACACTAGATTGATGTATTGTTTTATATTCTTTTTGTTATTGAATATTATAGTTTTATGTTCATTCTATAGCGCTCCATAGTACAATATTAAGGTTTAAGCAAAATAGAATGATTCTTGGGACAATTTGATGTTTATTTTGTCTTTGTTCATTATGGATGATCATTAAGATTGATCCTTGATCCATGGTGAACAATGGAAGTATTATGTATGAAATGATATTGTAGTCTTATTAGTATGAATAATGGATAATGATATGAAATGGTTCTTTAAAGGTTATTGCATGATTTATAATTGTGGATCCATGTTAGTGTTTAGATGGTTCTACAAGTGCTTGGTGGTCTTAAACTTACCCAGCCCTAAGACCGTCACACCATGGTAGTTGGAGTGTGACAGCGTAGGACACGAGCTTGGGTGTGGACATGAGCTTGACTTGGTTACTGATCTGCTTTCAGATCTTCAAAGCTTTGATTTCTCTCTCTTTTGGTCAATTTTTTCCAACACATGGAAAAATTAGGTATTAATTCTCTCTCTTACAACACATGAACTTATGAAACCCAGATCACCTAGATCTGGGTTCATTCATTTTTTTTTTATTTTTAAAGTTTTTAATTTTAATATTTTTTATTATTTAAAAATATAAAATGGATCTCACTTCTGCTTTTGTGGGCCTCACATAATGTTTGTTAGTGTCACGTGAGCGCACATGACCTCTGTAATACCCAGATTCTGATTAGTCATAGTAAACATTTGAGGACAATCGAGGATAGACATTGATGACGAAGGTATATGTTGAGGACTTGATGGACAATGACAAGGTTTGTGACAAAATAAGAATATAGGAAGATTAACTATAGAAATGAGGTGGATCATAAAATGAACCTGCATGAAAGATGATAGAAATGATGAGAGACATGATATGAAGATGAATATGTACGATTTAATTGATAAGGAAAATCTATGTAATAGGCGAACGTGATACAAAGTATGATGAGTGAAGAATTTGGTGATAATGAATGAACATATGGGTTCAGTTCAACGAGACGAACGAAGAGAATGTAAGGCGAGTCTAGTAGTTGATGACAAGACCGAAGAAAGTTCATAGTATATGAAGAGAATCAGGAAGCTTAGACTAGACGAGGCGAGGACGAGCTATAGACTCGATGGTAGGGCTTAGCATCAGTATATGTTTTGTGAGGAAGAGATGGTAGATTCAATGATAAGGCTTCGATGTCTTAAATGATTGTAAGGCGAGATGATGGGTTCGTATTGGTATAGAATAAGTTGATAGTGGGGTTAGATATTTTAATACTACAGACAAGTGTGATTAGATGGACAGTCATACACTACTGACAATTTTCTTTAGACCATTAATGATATTTTCTTTTCTAAGAAAAAGTTACTGTCTCAATAAAAATTTACGTTTCCAATGTGAATTGTCTTTTCCCGAAGCATTGTTGACCAGTTTTATGTCTTTTTATAACAAAAGTTATAATTATTTCTTCCCTATTTAAAGACCCCCAAGACTTTTCGGTTTTATTTTAAACAATTACTCTCTCTCTAAACCAAAAAAAAAATGTCTAAACCTTCTTCTAAAAGAATAAACATTTGCAAATGAAACTCTAAAGCCTAAGAGGTAGATGATTCTTTCAGTTTTCTTAGAAGATCTCCAAGTGGGTCTAAAAGACAGATCGGTGGATCCAGTAAGCCTAAGAATGAGAGAAGCCGAGCTTGATGATTATCAGAGTCTAGGTAGTAATGCCTTGGTCTGTAATGATTAAGAAATTATTGGGGAGCCATTGGTGAAGATTGTGATGGTGATGATTTTGGTTTTTATTAAAGGAAATGGTACTGGAAATGATGAAAAAATTAAGAGTCCAAAAGGAACTTGAGGGGTGCTACAGAGCCAAGGCAGATCGGTGGAAATTTGCTGACGTAAGATTATAAGAATGTAATTCTTATATGTAAGTTAAAGAAATGCATGAACAATATGATGAAAATACCTCCTTACATTTTTTTGAAAACCATTCCTTTGCTGACCTCCTATGTTTTTATTACTTCTATTAGTATTATTGTTACCATCACCTTCGATGGGTAACTTAATATTGTATTTCTTTATAAGTTCTATCGAAAAGTGAAATCGGCGAAGCCATTTGGGCCGAAGCCAATCTTCTTTAAAGCAAGGTCATTCAGAAGCTATATTGTTATAAACTAGGTAGTCTTCATTGTAATCATATTTCATTGTAATCGAATCTAATTCTATTATAATCTACGAAAGTCATTCGGACCAAAGTCATCCTATTGTATTACGAAGCCATTTGGGCTAACCTTATGAATGAAATAATATGAAAAGTTTTCTTTAAGTATTATTGCTATTTATTATTGAATGTTAAATTGATAGAACGCCCAACTAATGAGAGTATTCATTAGACCAAGTGCACTGGTGACTCGACTGACCGGGTCTATAAATTAAGTCAGATGTATTCTCGTAGGCATGTGAAGATGTTTCTTGGGTAGGTAACAACCCATAATTGTTACGAAGAGCACATGAATTCGCTCCAATGTGCCTTCGATTGTATATTACGTATACCGCGATAGTATTACAATGGTGCTACAAATGACGAAGATTTTTGATTAGTGGTTTGTCCACTATTAGATCTCCGATGGATAATGAATGTGAGGTTTGCGTTAATGTGGAAAAGAACCCGACTCACGAATGATGTATAACTCTCTTCGATATTGCTTATTCATGAATTTCCTTATTTCTAATGCATTTATATGATTTTACTGAATTAACGACTTACCACATCGTCTGTGAATTTCAGGATTTAGCTTAGAAGTTTTCAGGCAGTCTTGGAGGTATAAAAGGCGAAGAGTATAACCTCATTCATTAACGAAGAGACTCTTGCTATTTATGACAAAGAATGTATTTGAATTAGAATAGAATATAGGCATAGACTATTAAGTTTTAATTGTAATAGCTTTATAAGTCATAACTGCTAATGAATTGTACTAGGAAGAGAATAAATTGTAAGAAAGACTTTTTATTGTAATGAAGTGATTTATATGAATAAAACGAGAAAGATTTATTGTCTAAATATTAATACATAAGATTATATAATTACCCATTTAAGTCTTCGTTTAAGACGAACATGATTGTTTAAGTGATTCGATCTCGGGCACATAAGGGTTCTATGAGGTAATCGGTGGCCTTAAGCCTACCCATACTCTAGGACCATCGCGCCTCGATCAATCGAAGGAGATGTAAGCTCGCTGACGAGCCAATTTAAAAGAGTATCGAGGACGAGGCGTGACACCTACTAAGCCCTTAATTGGACCAAATATGAAGAATATAAGATAATTAGACCATTTTAATCTAGGAGACTAGCATTGAGCTTTTGTGCAAAGTTCAGGCCTCAACTGGGTTTTACCCCAACAACTTATTAATGTTGCTCTATGGCTGTGATATCATTGGTGATTTATTTTGCCCCATGTAGATTAATTTTAAGAATTTTTGTTGTTAAAAAAAAAAAATCAAATTGTTGTTCCTGATATCTTGAGCATAAATTACCTTTAAAGAAAGAAAAAATACAAGAAATTGAGAAACAGAATCAAAGGCAAAAGAGGGGATAAAAATAATGGCCTACTTAATCCTTTGTTTGTACAACTCTAATGAATCTTTCTTCTGTTTTTTTTTCTCTTTCCTATCTCGTCTTCTTTTTCTTCTAACATTTCTTCCTAATTTACTTGCTCAAATTAAATTCTATGACCTATCAAAGAAATGATCCCATTCATGTTCCTCTAGTGTCCCAAACAAATTTTTCTTCCAAGTGAATTCTTCCCCATTATCATCAACATCATTCCCTTCTTTAATATCTTTCCTCAGCTTTTCAATTCTTTCAAGAACCCCGTCAATTGTTATATCAAATGCATCTTCAAGATTTGCCAAACTAGACCTTGGATCTGCATATACTATTCCTGGAATCAGCTTTATCACTTGCTCTCTCATACTCAAAATTTTCGCTTTCGGAATCCGAGATAGTATCCTCTCAATGCTTGCTTTACCATTTTTCACATCATTTATCGGTATGAACACTGAATATTTAGTATAATCCTTTGGTAAATGCCATAAATATTGAACATAAGCTGAACCTGGATGGAAGAAAACTGGAATACAACCAGCCAAGATCGAATCAAAAGTCGAACGCCTAGTATACGAATCCCCTGCAGGTTGCAAGCAGAACACAGAACTTTCAAAGATTTTCATTACATAAATAGGCTTATAACATTTGTTTGAACCTTGAAAACAATCAAGCATCTTGCATTTCTTCTTTGCAGCCTGACATTGCTTAATGATCTCGCTGCGAATAGAGTTAGTAAGGTTAGGTCTTGGAGCACCTGCAAAAGAAAACAAGAACCTCCTTTTCAATCTCCTCATTCTATTCTGCCATTGAAACATTTCTTCGTCGGTCGATGGATGAAAGTAAGTTGGATATGGAATTGCAAAGTCATTCTTGCTCCATGGACTAGACTCAATTGTTAACATAGTCATGTTTCTTGATTCAGGTAAAAGCATAAGCTTATTTCCCCAATCAGAATTCCCATTTGTTAATCTCCTGAAATCCCAAGTAATTCTACCTGCAACCAAGAAATGATCTCTACCCCACAAATTTTCCCACTCAGGTCTTTCTTTAAGCCACTTAACAAGACTAAGAGAATAGTAATCTCTCATTAATCTGTTAGAATTCCATAGATATCTAGCAACATCAAGTCCAGCATAATAAGGCACAAAAATTGCAGAAGCTAAAGATGAGTCATTTGTCAAACACTTGTATTGCTTCATTCTATTGTGAAAAATAACCTCTAACATGAACTGGTTTGTTTCAAACCATCCATTGTTAGAAAGAATTTTCCCAGAATTCTTTAGCTTTGGACCTAAACCAAAATTTGATATAAATTGACACATATTAGACCATTCACTAAGAGATCTACAATGCTTAAGCAAATCTTCATTGAATTGGGTAGGAAGATTATGAATATAAATATATTTACCAAAACAAGATTCAGAATCTGAACCAGAAGTTGATTCAATTTCCATTTTCACTTCCATAGAAACCCCATTTTCCTTGCTAACAAATAAATTATCTTTTTCTTCTTCATTTCCTCTACCAAAAACTTTATTAATTGACTGAGTTTCATTCTCTGTAAGATGAATTTGATTATCTGGGTTTGCTTCTTTCTTCACCATTGATGAAAATTCATTAAGATACTTATCCCAATCACCTCCAATGAAAAAATGGTCAATGGGATTAGACTCTGTAAAATTCAAATCGCCTGTTTCTTTAATTCCATTTTGAATAGAATTAGATTCATGGGTATCAACAGAATTTGGATTCTTATCTTTTAAACCTGAATAATAGGAGTAAAGCAACAAGAACCATAAAAGAAATGGGACTAAAACAAGGTACCAGAATTTCTTGGGGCCTTTTCCAATCATAGGCTTATTCCCTATGAATCCTTCACGATCATGCATGTAAAGAAGTGTTTCAGAGAAAATGGAGAGCCTAGGTGGGAAAATGAGAGAAAAGAATCAAAAGGGGTTGTTTGTTTAGCAAGAAAATGAATGGGAATTTTTGAGGTTTAAGGAAATATGGAAAGAAAAGCAAGAATCAAAGAGAGAGAGAGAGAGAGAGAGAGAAGAAAGTGGTGGCGTTGAAGAATTCAAGATTTTGATCCATTGAATATTTTTAAAAATTTAAGGAATGTTCTATATATATATATATATATATATATATATATATATATATATATACACCTTCTTTCATTGTTAAGTCAGAGAATCAGATTTGATTCTAATGGGTTTACCAAGAAGAAAAAAAGATTTGGTTCAATGGCTGGCCATTCTGTCCTTCCTTATTTATAACATAATAATAATAATAATAATGGAAAACGTCGTTCTAATATGTTTATTTCTAATAAACATATAACAATTAAAATATAGTATTTGCTAGTTTAATTACTAGTTTCTTCATGTTTGAAAAAAAAAAATTTACTAGTTTTTTCATATTAATTAATAATAAAATTTTAAAAATTAGATTAAAATTTATAAATTAATAAATTAAAATAAATTATTAAATAATATATTAAGTTGAAAATTTCAATGTTTTACATTTTCTTTTTTAAAAACTATTATCTTATTTTTTTTCATATTTATTTTACTTATTTTTATTAAAAAAAAATTTAAGATGTCTTATTTTATTTATGATTCTTAAAAAAATTAGTTGATAGTAATATTTTTTATAATCATTGAAAACTATGTATTTAATTATTTTTATAAAAGATTGTGAGAAAATAAAATTTTTTTATTTGTAAGTACTAACTAGAATATACACAAAAAAAAATTATGAAATTTTTTAATTTGATTAATTTAATTTTAGTCTTATGCAAGTAAATATAACTTATTTTTTATTTTTCAATTTTAATAATTTTATATTATTCAAAAAGTTATAATTTTTTTTATTTTATTTAATATTAATAATTTTTTTCCATTAATATCTCTAATTTTAATATATA
>CATKHJ010339808.1:0-16276 GCA_949750685.1 Vernicia montana | reverse complement strand
TATATATATATATATATATGTGTGTGTGTGTGTGTGTGTGTGTGTGTGTGTGTGTGTGTGTTATTTCATTGTTGACTCCTCAAATCAGTCACTGCATCTGCATTAAACTTTTCCATGACTCAGTCAGCTAGTAGTAGTAGTCTAGTACGGATAATTTGGCCTTTTCTTTTGATTTTCTAATTATCAAAAGTCTCACATAAATTTCTACATAATTACCATATATTCATATAATTTTGATATATTTATTCATGTACGATGAGGCAAAAATTACCTCATTCTACCGGTACAAAGATAACAAATAAAATATGTAGACTAGACAAAAAAACAAAAACAAATAAGATTAGGAGCTTCCCTCCTGTAACTAAGTGTATTAATAAACATGTTTATAAATTGAATTTGAATTTAAAAAATATTTAATTTTTTAAAAATTTGATTTGTTTATTTTATAAAAAATTTTCATTAATTATGGCCTGCTGGCTAACCCGTAAACATATATAGTCATTAAGAAAAAGTATAGAAAGAGTTTATGAAGATAATCTCTACTTTACCCTTTCTTTACTTATTTATTGAGAAAAATAAAAACCCTTATGGACGCTAATTTTAGCTCTCATCAATATATTAATGAGTTTTATCTTAGATGGTGTTTGAAAAATTATTCAACCATTTCAATTAATATTTTTTAATTTTAAATTATTTGATAATTTATATCTTAAAAATTGCAATTAAATTAATATTTACGTAAAATAATAAGTTAAAATCTTTAATTTAAAATTTATATTAAATACACGAAGCCATTAAATTTTTGAGTGATTTTACAGTTAAAAAATTTTATGATTTATATATCATTCAACACTTAAAAACTATCTCTAAAATTTATAACACTTAATTTTCAATTTTACAAAATATAATATATTTTTTTTAATGTTTACCAAATATAATCTTAGTAATGTTAAAAGTTCTTTTTTTTTTATTTATGATATTACGAATTTAAATTCTACTAATTAATAAAAAAAATTACGTACACTCATATTGAGTTTTTTATAAAACAACTCCCAACTTATATTTCAGTTGTTAAAATCGATTATATTGTTTACGAACAATCATTTTCACCATAATACATAATTCTCAATCTGATAGAAACTGAAGTGAGAGTATAAAAAAGAAATGGCACATTTCGAAGATTGCTAGGCTGCAAATTAAAATATATATATATATTTCCCAGAAAATAAAAAATATGTTAAAAATAATTTTAAAAAAATAAGTATATTATACAAGTTAAACGGATGGGGTTGCTAGACCTGTGCAAACGATCGGTTCAATTTAAAACTAAACCAAATTGAAAAATCGATAAAATCGAACTTATATTTTACATAAATTGAACCACACTTTGTATAAAATCGAATCGAAAAAATTTGGTTTGATTTAATTAATCGATTTGATTTTTTTCTTTATATATATATATATATATATATATATATATATATATATATATTAAAATTTCATCAGTTTTGTTTAAATTAAAATTTTTTTTTTTTATAAAAATCAAACTAAATCGAAATTTAATTTACTATTTAAAAACTAAACTGAACCATTTAAAAAATTAAATCAAATTAATTAGTTGGATTCAAATTTTTAATTTCATTCGATTTTGCTAACTAGCTGTTGTGCCTCAGTGCCTGTGACAGGGAAGTTACGTATGGGTATCAGATTCTTTTTTTTTTTTTTTTTTGGTAGAAACAAAATTAGGCAAAAGCCTGATGGGATCAGATTCATATAGAGGGTACAAAAGATCACATGTCATGGAGAATTGAACGGTGATCTTGTGAAAGTGGTACTACCAATAACAATGTGGGCCCACTGAGGTCAGCAAAATTATGAAAAAATTAGTGCTTGAAACTTTTTAAAATATATTATATTAATATCTGATTTTTTTTTAATAAAATTTTCAATAATTAAAAATTATCTTATATAAGTGTTTTTATTCATTTTCAATTATTAAATTATTAATTTGTAATTTTAAAATTTATAGAAATAGAGAAAAGATAAAAAAAAATAAAATTTAGTTATTGAATACTAAAATAAAATTTAAAATGAAGCTGGAGAGTTGTAAATCAGTATTTTAGTGACCGAAAAATAATTAAATATACTTTTATGAGATTTTTAAAAAAAATTAAAAAATTTATCGGACTAAAAAAATTATCTCAACATCAAAATAATAGATTTTAAAAAGTTTAAATATTAATAATGTAATTTTTTTTAAAATTATTGATTAGGCCTAGCTTTGAGTCAATGCAACCGATGCAATGCATTCTTATTTATAAATGCTTGATATTTACTTTTTATAAATTGATGTAAACCGTATTTATTTTATTGGATGCTATTTTTTACTCAAATTAGACCAAAATCACCTATATTTAACTAAAATAAAATAGTCCAAACAATGGATTATGTTTTAAATATTTATTTTAATTGTGTAGACGTGAGTTGAAAATACTGGAGAGTTCTAAAAAAGTTTTTTGTAATGTTAATAACTTACGAGCTCATAATTTCGCACGTATCAAAAGTTGAGCTACATGTTTGGCTTAGGGAGTGTAAATGAGTTTAATATATTCATAAAATACTTAAATTTAATTTGAAAAATGCTCGAAATTGATTCGAATTTAATTGAGTCAACTCAAGTACTTCGAGTTGTCCATTGGATCAGTACTTAAACTCTAATAAATGAAGTTTGATGGAGTTTTAAAGTCGAGTTTGACAGTGTTTCACTCGAATCAACTCGATTACAACTCTAATTTGACTTGCTTTAAAGATGAGTCATATGCCACACATTATATGTCACCAAAAGGGAAAAGTCCTAATTTAAGACTTGTACTATACTCAAATGTTTAATGTGAATGTTGTAACAGATTTTGATCCAATCATCCTGTTAAATTTCATTTTAAGCTCAATTTTAGGATTTGTCCGTCAATTAATACTAATAAATATTAATAAAATTAATAAAGTGAAATTGTGAGATTCACTTTATATTTTTAAATAATAAAAAAAATTAAAATTTAATATATATATATATAAAACTTGAAAATAAATAATGAACCCAAATATGATTTTATCTTTGAAACCTCATATACGGGTTCATCTTCATCTTCATTTTCTTTTTTATTTTTCATTTTAAAATTTTTAATTTAAATTTTTTTTATTATTTAAAAATATATAATGAATCTAACAATTTCACTTTTATTAATTTTATTAACCTCTGCTAGTGCTAATTGACGGATATATCCTAAATTGAGCTCAAAATAAACTTTTAAGTGAAACATTTGAGTATAGTATAGACCCCAAAATGAATTTATTCTCTCACCAAATTTTATTTGGTTTAAATTAATGTAAATATTTGAAATTTTCAAAAATTTTAAATTTACAAATTTACTCAAATTTAATTAATTAAATTCTTTTGCATTTCAACTTAATGAATAATTTACACGGATCGAGTCATATTAGTTTTTTCTCTAATTCGACCTGACTTTTCAAGTAAAATACAATTATTTAGATGAAAATTGATTCAACTCGATCTAAGGAAGTTTGATCGGATCGAGTCAGTTAGCTAGGTCAGATCGGATTAGCTCGTTACAAATATGATAACATTCGTTACAACATTTGTAAAGCACGTTACACTAAAGTAACAATCATTATAAAAAAGATAATTAGCGTTATTTTACTCTCTATATAAAATTTTAAAATTGTCGACAATAATAATAAACATTATAAGATAACCCGATCTGATCCGACTAATTTTAACAAAAACCTGACGTTGGGTAGGGTGAAAGTTTGAACAGCCCTTTAAAACCAATAAAACTGCTTACAATCCAAAAATACTCGAATTACAACCTGTAAACAATACACAAAATAATATCGGCAAAAAAAAAAAAACAATACTCAAAATAACTGGAATTGAAAACAATCTAAATCCATCTAAACTCAAAATGACCTTATACAAATCCGTCCGACTCGAATCATTTGCTACCTCAACCCACTTTGTTACCACCCATCATTAGATTATATTCTAGAGAGTATTTAATACTGAACAAATGGAGCCTTCATTAAATTTTTATTGAACGAGCAGAAATATATTATTAGTGTACACTGAATTAAAATATATATCATTTGTAAATTACAGTTACAAAAGTAATTAGCTATTGTTGAAATTAAATTCTAAAAGTGGAGTAAATACTATTTTCAAAAAAAAAAAAAAGTGGAATAAATACTAGACACAAATTAGGCAGTAGGCAGGAACTAAGCCTAGGCCACTTAGGGAATACTAATCAGGGGGTGAAAGCCTATTTAGACTGCTTAGCATTATATTAGGCTATTAGCTATATATAGAAATTGAGTTAGAAGACCCAATCTGGACCTCATATTAGCTAAATAGTCAAATAAAAATGGATTTTGCATTTCAAAATTACTATAGAAGGTTTTAGGTATAGTTGCTCAAAAAAGAAACAAAAAGTCTCATCTTACAGCATTGCACAAGAAAGTCTAATTCCTGATTGAAAGATATACTACTAGCTTTAAGATTGAAGTGAAGTGAAATAAACATAATATAAAAACACCATGTCCAGACCAAGGGCTCCTAATAGCATCCAGCAATTAGACTCTGCACATGTTCACCATTCAAGCTTATCAACCTGGAGATACTTAACCAGTATTCATTTAGAATTGAAATAGTTCGATCGGTGTAATTCTTCATCTACAATCACAGGTGGTATACTCCATGTTCCAAAAGGATGTCCAGATACCTTCCCACCTAATTTTTAAGTTGAAAGTACATCATGCCCTGGAACTAGTGTTTCCAAATTATGATGCAAACTTGAATAAAGGAAATTTACCTTCTTTAGTGGCTTCCTCACATCTTCTCTGGTAACTCGAGGATAGTTGGGCGTCCAAAGTTTTTAGCAAAGAATCATACTTCTCCTCAGCCTCAGCAATGTACTTTGCCTGAAAAGGAGAAAGGAAAAACATTTTCTACAGAAGATTGTAATATTCGCAATACATCACCATCAGACGTGTTCGTGGGGTAGAGACCCACCAGGCCTTACATGCAAAAATTCTGGACTTAGGTAAAGGTTTTGACTCTGGGCCTGCCTCCAAAGTGTGCCAGACTTTAGATTTGCCTTTATTTGAGGCTCAGCCCAATTTGACCCAGATCAATATAAGTACATTTATTTATATATTTTTTAATGCTATTAGGCTGGGCGTAGTAAATGAACCAGCCTCAAACTTTTGGGCTGAGCTCAGGCTGCAGCCTGTAACTTTCCTGTTCAGACACATTGTTGAACAGATTAATCAAAAAAAAAATTCCTTATATGACTGAATTGACATTGAAGGGTCTCCAAAAATTAGAAGAACATATCACCAAAAATTCATCCATCATTAGCGCTGGGCAATTGAGACTGCTGATATTGTTATGGCTTTTGACACTGGTTACAAGGCTTGTATATTAATGATAGTTTAGAGCCTAGAGCCTAGAGCCTATCAAGTTATTATTTGCCGCTATTCAAACTTGCACATGCACTCTCTCTTGCTAAGTAAGACAATAAAGACGGACTGACAGAGGGCAGATTTACTACAAGACTTCCATACATTTGGAGATATAGGCCTTAAAAGACTTCAAACAGTGATAAATTTCTCTGCTAAAAGTATGCAAGGAACTGCTTTGACTACTCACCAACATAACTGGGGCTGTTGAAGGTCCATATATTCTTACAAACATGCGCAAAATATTGAAATTATTCTCCAGTACATCATCCTACACAAGTTATTACAGTTCTTAGCAATGAGATACAGGCAAATTAAATGGAACCAGATAATTGATAAAATTCACTCACCTCATAGTCAAACCTACAAGCATTAGTGTCAACTCAGCATTTAGTTGAACTGATCATGCTTGGAACATAAATATAACCATTCAAAAATGAAACCATTAGTGACCCCAACAACAATGTAAAAAATGAAAATAGCTCAACTGGGGTTAAATACCAAGTAATATTGTTAACCACTCAAATAAGCTCAATTAGAGCGATAGCACACGCACATGCAGGCATGCAAAGGTTTTCAAAACTCAAGCAGAGGCCTTTTGAAATTACAATAGCATACAATATACAAAGGTAATATATTTTTCCAGAGAAGGGCTACACTTGTACATTTTAATATCTATTTCTTTGAAAAAAATTACTTCATACAAAAATTGAAAGAATTAAAAAAAAAAAAAAAAAAAAAAAAAAAAAAAACCCTTAAAATTCCCATATGGACTGATGATAAATTGCTCAAAAAACACTGAAGGAAAGCACTCACAGGTCATCAGATACTTCCACTAGAAATTCTGAGATTGATAGGAATTCCATATGCAAGTCATTCACCTTCAGAATAGCTTCCAGGAAAATGAGGAAAGAACTAACCATATTAATTCATATTTTAGCAAAATTAATAGTAAATGATAAGCTGTGACACAATTGTTTTATGGACTTCACAAAACATGTGAACAATGACTCTAATGTCAATGAGTAGAAATTTGACATAAAGTAGTACTGTAGCATTTTCTTTACTGGATATAACACACAAGAGAAAACAAAGTGCTTTCAAGTTGCATGCCAGGAGGAGAAGCAATAGTTTAGTTCATGAAAAAAGTAATAGAAATGACCACAATACTAGAATTAAAGCACCTTTTCTCCTCTCAACTGGTACAGGAGAAGATTCAGTACTCGATAATCAAAGGATTTCAGATGTATTGCCCTCATTACATCTTCAACAGGGATCTGAGAAACAAATTTACGATCAAAATATAAGCAGAAACAACTTGAGGAAGCCTATATCTCACTGCTAATCCAATTCATAAAAACTTCAGAACAACCACTGAAAAAGAATTTATGACATCTTTTTCGTTGAGAATCAGCTGAGAGTGAAAAAAATTACTTATGCTGCTCTAAATTATATGATAACTAATATCTTTCTTGATTCCTTGAATTAACATTAAAAGGTCATCTTATAGTTGCTCACGCAAGTAATAATGATAAATGAAAAACAACTGTTCGAGAAAAAAGCCAATATGCCATGGACATGAATAATGTAAGCAAAATGGAACTTGTTGATTGCTGTACCTCCTTTTGATTCATAAGAGCAGAACAAAGCAATCTTTCCAAAGCCCAATACTCAGCTCCACATCTGAATTCTTCCATAATCCTTAATCCATGGTGAAAAGGCAAACAGAAGAGCCTGATTTCAGACTTCAAAAGTTCCCCCCTTTAACCTAGAAAACAAGGGTAATAAAAATTGTACCTCTCAGACAGAAGGCCGTGGCATTCAAGTTGACCCACAAGTGGCCTGAATGGATCGGTTCTTAACACATCCATATACTTAGCAGTCCAGCTTTCATTTACTTTCTGCATCTGGAATGGAATGATGCAGCCAAATAAAAATCAACAAAGCAGTCAAAAGATTTTAGCTGCAAATGTCCCCAAAGTTATCAGTATTAACAACCTCATATCCTCTTTCTAAAACTGCAACTGTGTTTGTTGGCAAATTCACTATCTTTTCATTCAAACTATCCATCTGCATTAACAAAACAAAACTGTGAGGGAGAAGAAAAGGAACACTTATCACAGCCATGGCAGCAAAATATAAAACCCATGGTTTATATGCTGGATCACACCATTGCACTAACGTTTAACCATGCTTGCAAGTCTTCAAAGAAAAATTCTTTGCTTACTTCAATGTCCATTGAGAGAGAGAGAGAAGGAAAAGAATACCTCTAAAGGTGACAATAGAATAGAAAAGAATAAAATCCCAAAGGTCGAATTGTTTAAGAAAAAGCAGTATTCATGCTTTCTTGTGAAAGCACATAAAAATTGTTACAAGATCCTAACATAAATTCTAGTGTAATCGTCTCAGAAGGCACACTAGCAGTTTGGTAAAAATGATCAAGATATATGCTATGTTTCTTTTATTTAAAAGAAGAAGATAACCAGTTCGTCACCTGATAAATGTAGCTTTCTGTGAATGAAAGCATGGGTAAATATTTGAATATTGATTGTGGCGAGTTTATATCCATTCCATGAAACATAAAATAGGATCTGCACTGTTAATTTGATAACCAATATTCAATCACTGGACAAAACCGTTCAACATAAAATTATAAACATGTTTGTTTCTGCAATTACAAAGTTTATTTTGCTAAATCTCCTAAAAGAATAAAATAACTCACGAAATCCTCAAGGGTAGAATTTGCCCGTTGCATTGAATCCAAGCCAACCACAGCCATATCTTCAAAATTCTTTTGCTTCAATTTATTAACTTTTCTATCACTAACATTTACAACATATTTTTGTTGACAACCTATGAAAAAATGAATTTTCAAATATATATCATTCTTTTGAGCTCAATCATAACCAATGAGAATTGATTTTAATCAATTTTTTTCAGAAAAAGAAAAAATGGGAATTGAAGCTCACCTGTAAGCTTGTCTTCCATTTGCACTGGAGCTTTTCGATTCAACAAGAGCGACGCTTCTTCGAGAAAAGAAACTGAAATCTAAAAAAAAAAAATTTAATTAAATTAGAACTTAGAAATTTAGAATTGAAATTTGGTCTCACCTTAGGTATTTGTTGATGAATCAAATTGTACTTGTCGTTCAAGTTTAGATCGCCGCATGGATTTATCTAAAGATATTTAGAGTTAGCGAAGACAAATATGGATGAAATTGAGAGATTATTTAAGAAAATGGGAAATGGATTGATACCAAAAGGAGTATTAGATTAGCAAGGAAGCGGTTAGAGTCATTATTAGAAGAAGAAACGACGCCGTAAGACTGCATCAATGTTAACATTCTCTGTAGCTCTTCTAGCTTCCTTAGCTCTTCCATGGCGGTCTCTGTTTCTCCCTCACTCAGGAGTGAAAGAACTAGGAAGCCGGAATACTGAAACGATATCGTTTACTAATGAAGTACTGAAATTTTATTTTTTTTATCTGAAAAAATGTGTATTACAAAATGTATATTTATTTTATTTTCGGTCATTTTTTTAAAAAAAGTATTATTTAATATGTTGCTCAAATTTACAAGTTAAAATTATCATGTTTTAAAATGATTAAATTAATATATAGTAATCTAAAATTTATTAAATGGATTTTATTTATTCAAATTAATAAAAGACAATATTATAAATAATCAAAATTGACATTTAAGTATTTCATCTAAAAATAATAAAAATTATTTGAAAATTTTAATTTATTGTTTGAAGAAATAATTTTTTTTATTTTTTTCTTTTATTTTATATTTTTTTATTTGTTTACAGTAAGGGACTTAATTTTGAAATTTTATTCAAATTAAGAAATACACTTAGATAGTATTTAATAATATAATTTAACACTTAGAATTAAAATTTTTAGTATAAGTTATTTAATGACACTTATTTTAAAAGTGTCAATTAAGCTAAAAATCACTCACAATGATAATTAAAATTTTTAAGTTAAAATTTTTACTAAATATAATAATTGATTAAATTTTCAAATATTTAAAAATTAATACTTAAATTTTTGACACTTAATTTTTTATTTTATCAAATGCCATTTATTACGTGGAAAAATAATTTAAGGGTTTGATTAGTAATATTTCATTTACTAATGAAGTATCTATAAATGGTGCAAATTTCCAAAATTGATTGCAATCAAGTTAAATTTGAGTATTTAAAATTCAATAAGGATTGAATTTGAGTTAAAATCATTTAGTGTTTAATATTCGATTATATATTTAAAATTCAATACTTTTTAATTTTAAATTATTTAATATCATATCACTTAAAAAATTCAATTGAATTAACATCCACTTAAAATCTATATAAACTTATAAGTTAAGATTAAAGTTTAGACAAAATATTTATTAGGTGGACAATTCTAAAAGCCTTTGCAATTTTTTTTTTTTTATGAAATAATTGAAATTTATATCTTTTCGTTAAAAAAATAAAATAAAGTAATAATAATTAAAATAAATTAATAAATAAATAAATAAATATATTGAATGTAACATTGTAACCCTTTAATTTTTTAATATTTAATTTAGAATTTATTTTTTTATTTTTATTAATTGTTATTCTATACAAATTAATGCTAATTTCATTGTAAATTTATTTCACAAATTATTTTATTTTTCATATCTTTTTTTTAATAAATTATTTTTCATGTCTTAAGTTAACTATAATTATCAAATAAAAAAAAAAGTTAACTATAATTATAAAATAATTACATTATAGCTTTTTTTATTGAATTTATTAAATTAATAATTTACTTTATACAATGTTTCACTTTTAAAACTTTTAAATTACCTACACAGTTACAATTAATCAAGAATTTATTAAAACATTATTAAATGACCTTCAAATAAATTATAGTATTTGATTTATGTATATATATAGATTTAACGTTTTCATTCTACCATTATTCTTTCTCATTCTTTTTTTTTTTTTTCTTTTTTTATGGCTGCCATGAATGCAAGCACGTGTTTGGAAGTAATATCTTTTCTAAAATATTATAAAGTTAAACATTGTGCATTAGGCCGCAATGGTAATTCAGATTTTAGTTAGTGTAAACTATAACGGTTAGAAATCAAGTTAGCCAGTTGAAGCTATTAGTAATGTGCATTATCCAAGTATTCTCTGTTGGGATTGATTAATATTTCTAGCAAAGATTGTTAATTATTTTCTTTTTTGAAGATTTGGATGGATTTATATTCAATTACATTTCTTTACCATTTCAAACTATCATAAAATCAATGATTTTTTTTATATTTTTTTAACATCTACAATCAACATTTCAAAACTTTTATTTAATATTTTAAATTATATAATTAATTAATTTCTCAATAATACTATTATAATATTTTATTCTTATATTAATTCAATATTTTAATAACAAAATTAAATATTTGCGCAAAGTACGAGATCACCCGCTAGTTAATATACACACCCTAAGCACCCACCATAAATAAATCCACTCTCAAGCAATGTTATCTTTTGTCTTTCAAAGTTTCACACAAAACTTTTCCTGATCCACTTAACAACTATGAAAATATGAAAAGTAGCAATTCTTTTGAAAAAGAGAAATATTCATGGCTTTCGATTTTCAATCTTTTCCCACTTGACACTCAATTCAAATTTATGAATAGTTGATTGACATCTCTTTCATCTTTGATTTTGAGATGTAAGAGTCCATCAACAAAACACTCAGATAAGAGCTTTCATTGTTTCTTTTGTACATGTTTACAATGAAATACTTAAAAAGCTTTCTCTTTTATCTCATCTTCAAATGTTGCATGATGCTTTCTCAGCTCCTGCAATCTCTCCTGATGAGCATTTATGGGATTGTCTAGCTTATTGTCCCCCTACTCGAAAGGTTAAGGGCTGCTTAGATTGAAAACTTCGTGACTAGTGGTTTGCTCACGATCTTTGGAGTTTTTCCTTTTTAAGATTCTCCTACGAGTCTTTGTCTCTGACTCTGGCCAAAGTTCTTTGCCTCCACCTTAAGCTTTTTGGCCCTTTAGTCTCTCTACTTGATGAGTATTCAGTGTTAGGCTTCTAGCTTTGGAATTGTCATTAAGACACTAGTTTGCTCCTCAGTGCCTGAGACGGTGCTTAAAAGAGACTCAGCCTCTTGCGCTTATATGTATAGGCTTTGCAAGGGGAGTGCTTCTTAGGGTCAAGGGGTGAAGAGATAGTTATGGCTTCTCTGTCTCTTCTAAACCTTCTTCCAAAGGCTCGTCCCTTGGAAGAATTGTATATTCCCTTATTCTTCTTACCAACTTCACTCGTTCTAGTAGTATTGTAGATCTATGATCTATCGTTATCATAGACGGCGTCATTCTTAATGGTGTTATTTCCTTAGGCGTCCCAAAACTGACTCCACCTATCATCAGGATTGTGTTAGAGGTGTTGGACCTGAGGGACTGGACATAGGTTGACTCTATCTTAGGGCCAGAGGCTTGCAAGAGAAGAGAAAGAGAAAGAGTATTAGAAGGCTAAACCATTGGCTTAGCACATGTCATCTGATACTTAAGTCAATGACTACATTTTTGGAGTAAAGGCATAGAGGTACATGAGTCAGAATCATGTTATACACTACTTAGCTCCCTCCTCCCTAGGGAGAAAAGAGGCATAGGTGAATTTATGTTAAATTCTTGTATGGGGATTGTAATTACTGAGTAGGTGACGTGACCGCTTCTAATTTGAGGATCTGTGTCATGTCACACTATTGATGAATAGTAAAGATAACACTTATACAAGTTTGATTGTCAGCTTTGGAGTCTTGTGCAGATTTGACCTAAATCTTGTCTCCCGAAGGTGTCAAAGATTGCTTGCCACACATGTGGGATATGCTTGAAGGAGGTATCAGGCCGAACTCTCATTGTTCGAAGAGTGAGGTTGACTAGTGCTGAGGTAAGGTACTGCGAAATCAAGGTGATTTTAGGCGAGGTACTTGTTGCCGAGATGATGAGATGATTGTGCCTTGGGCCTACTAGCTAGTGGCAGCTTGGACTTGCTGACTTTGGATGTATGAGACTTGTTATTTGTATCTCTAACCTAGTTGAGATTTATCTTGGTGGCCCAATTAGTGATATTAAATTAGTCCTTCTCAATGACCAAAGACTAAAATTAATATAATTTTAATATTTAATTATTAAAAATAAAAATAAAAATTTGACCAAAATTGAAGAAAAAAAACTAAAAATTCAAAAGGTTTTTTTTTTTTTTAAGTAATTAAACCTTTTTAATATTGTGTGCCGGAAAAGTTTTAATTTATTTCCACAAAAACTCATGTTAGATAATACTTTGACAATATCAATTTCCTTTTTCAAAAAACTAGTTGGACATCCCCGTCCAACTTAAAATTATTAATTAATTAACTATTAAATTAATTAAATATTATAAATTATATGACATGAATTTTCATTTTTTTTTTTTTTTTACCAAAGGACATGAATTTTCGTTTCATGCGATCTCTTTTTATTATTATCTTATTCTTATAATTGTGGTCAATTTTATTATTAAATATATTCCATCATTATTATATATATTCATAAATTTAGAAAATAATTGAAAACTTTCCGTCAATAGAAATATTAAAATGCCAATTAATTTTAGTAGCCTCCTTTCTCTCCTTCTCAACTTTTCCTCTATTTTTTTCTAAATTTTATATTTTAGATTGATAGTGATTCTTTTTTCTTTATTTTATTTAGTTTTATATTTAATAAGTAGATGCAGATTTCTCTAAATTTGTTAATCTATTTTTGTAGACATGAATTTATTTTATTTTTATTATTTTTCGTTTCCTTTATAGGATTTGTTATTTTTTTTATGGAATTTAGTGCTTCTTTTTTCATAAAAGTATTATATTCTCTTATATTTTTTAAAGTTTCAAAGTTAAATTTTTAATTTTGAATTTGTTGTTGATATTCAAGCAATTGGACTTGTTAAAAAAATACGAAGGTCAATTTATGGAAAAAAATAGTCACCAAGCAGAATGTACTTTCCACTAAGTTATTAATTCTAATGTTCTACCAATATAATTGAAAATTATTGGAAGAAATTCAAATCAATTTTTTAGTTTGATATTTTTTAATATATGTTTTGATATTTTTTAATCAATATATTTTTATGAATATTTTTATAAGAAATATTTATAGTATTATTAGTTAAAATTTTATGAATTTTATTAAAAAATTATATAAGATTAAATATTTTATATAGATTATTAAAAAATTTTAAATGAAATATCAATTAAAAGTTAAAAGGTATTTTTAAATAAAATAACAATTCAGTATATAAAAATTTAAATAAGTTTAGATAAATTTAGATAGTACAAGAGTAGTATATTAATCAAATTTTGGAGGATAGGGCGATTTAGAGGGATATTTTACTTACTGCCTATTTCCATATACATATATAATTCACTATTTATAAATAAGAGAAATAATACACAAGTATATAATTTTAACATGATGTAGAATTTGTTAGTCTTATAACATGGAAAGTTGGCATTAAATTGATATATATTTTTTTTAAATTATGTTTTAATTTTTTATTTATTTTTTCAAATTTGTTTAAATGATTTTGAAAAATCACGATTTAAAAATATTTTTTTTTTCTTCCAAACTTGTGTTTGTTAAATCCTATAGTAGTTTGCTTAAAATAGTCTAACAATAATGCCAAATGAATGAATTCTAAATAGATATATATTACCAAATGTATTCCATTATTATTATATATATTAGTAAGTTTAGGAAATAATTGAAAACCCCCCATTAATAGAAATACTAGAATGCTAATTAATTTTTATTTATAAAAAATTGCCAATTGATTATTTTAACCCCCTCCCTCCCTCCCTCCCCCAACTTCTCTTAAAAACATAAATTTACAAATAGAAAATAATTATTATACATGATTGTCAACCCTAAAATTAATTAGAATTAAACCTTTAGATTATTTAATTATTGAGTCTTTTATTTCAATTTTGTTAGTACTAGATTATAGGGATCTATGCAAATAAAAGTAACCTGACTTTGGGTATATAGGCGGCCAGCACCGTCAACTTCTGATCAAGGATTTGATATGTAGGCTGCAAGAACCATCAAGCAAGGATAGATATATAGGCGGCAGTGTCAATCTGATAAATATTTAGATTATAAGGAACCGTCAATTCTAAAGAGTGATCACACAAATCTTGAAGTAAAAAGCATTTTTTTTTTTTTTATGTGAGTGATAAAACGATAAAATGAATTTACAAAGCTATTTATAGTAATCTATACAAGAGTAATTTAGTAATTACAAATAAAAATCATAATTCTTCCTAATTAGGTTAGAAATTATAACTGGAGTTGGCTCACTATTTACAAACAGGCCCAAGTATGATTAGCAGTACATGAGTTATGGATCTGCTCCAATTCCAAGCCCAATAAGGATATTGAACCCAATGCCATTTTTGGGCTGACATTAAAAATAATAGATTTTTTTTTTATTATCATTAAGAAAATGCGAAATGGACAAAAATGCCATAATCTCTTAATTAGATATGAACTCCTCCCTTCTATGCTTCGTGGATCCTTTGCTTTTTACCTAATTCTCTTAAACACGGAATTCTTCTTAGTCTTTATTAAAGAGATGTCCCTAAAACTCAATAATAAGAAAATTATTTCTTTGCTTAAGCACGATATTTTACTAAATAATTTATATTATAATTTTATAGGTTTCTATGATTAATTAGTTTACTTCTTTTATTTTTCATATAAAATTCAGTAATAATACCACCATAAAATATAGAGAAAACTAAATTACTATTTTTTTTTTGGTAAGCAAACCAAAGGAGAAGAATTTTATAGCACTAAAACTGCAAATACAACCAGAAAAAAAAACACTGCTAAGATAAACAAAACAGCAGGAGAAAAACAAAAGAGACAACTATACACTTCTATCCACTCTATATGCCTAACCTGTCAAAATTACTCTTTATAGTTATGAAACTATTTGGTCCTGTACATCTATGAGTTTTCATCACTATAACATTCCTGATCATATTACAAACTTTGTTTTCATTAAAATTGTTGTTTTTAAAAATAACTCTTATTTCTTTCTATCCATGTATAATAGATAGCAGCAAGCAAAGCCCATCTTCTAATTTTCTGTTGCATAGTTTTGCCTTTAGCTTTCCTGCAAAATAAGCTAATAATTCTTCTCCAAACATAATAGCTTCAAACCAAACCACAAGTTGTAAGAACTTTTTGCCAAATTGAGTTGGTTTTTGAATAAGCAAAGAACATATGATCTATAATTTCTTTCTCAATCCCACATAACATACGTACTCATTTGGGACTATATTCCATCTAACCAGGTTAGCTTTAGTTCTCAATTTGCTTTTGATAGTCAACCTGTGAACCCTCAATTTTGCACCCTTAAGCTGCCGCAGCTTGACACCTGCTAAATTTCGTGCGCTACGCAGAGCCGGTACGGCGGTCCCGCTAGCCGGTTAGCAGGCAGAGGTCAAGGGGGCAGCGCCCCTTGCAGGGGTTCGGGGGGAGCGCCCCTGAAAGGTAAACGATTTATTTCTCTCCAACGCAGACCGATATCACTTTTTCGACCCCGACCAGACTTTCTGTACCAGACAGTACCTTTCCAAAAATGATCAAATTTTCTCCTAAACTGACTGTCAAAATGTCCGATAATTAATTTCGGACCCAACGACACTG
>CATKHJ010339731.1:0-36680 GCA_949750685.1 Vernicia montana | reverse complement strand
AAAAATTGTAAAATTTGAGGTAAATTTGTCTATTAAACTGATTTTATGTTATAAATTAGAGGTTAATGAATAACAACTAAATATGGGGATTAAAAAAAATTATTTCTTAATCTGAAAGTAATGTAGCCATAAAATAAAGATTAAGTGAAATAAATTAACAAACGATATATAATTACACTGTGAAAACTACAAATAAATTAATTAAAATAAAAAATAAAAAACTAGTAAGTATAAAAGGGCTTGAATTTAATTTGAATGCGCATTAGGGGCCCAATGAAAGTTAAGGAAATGGCCCATGATTCACTAGTTCGAAGACAATAACGGTAGAAAACAGAGAACCCTACTCCAAGAGAAAAAGCCGTTGCTCACACTCTGCCTTCTCCTCCTTTATTGGGCTGAGGTCTCCTCATTATCAGTTTCATGTAAGTTTTATTTTTTTTATCAATTTTGTAAAATTTTTTTCTTTATGGTTTAGGGTTTGAGTTTGGTTCTTTTCTTTAATTTTGTAAGTTTTTCTTTATTGATTAGTCTAATCTTTGTTAGGATTTGAGTTTGGTTCTTTTCTTTAATTTCATATATCCTGATTTTCTTTGATTTCTTTAACAGCAACTAATTTCCATAATGATATAATTTTGAATTTTTTTTTTTGTTGTTTTTTTTTTAAGGATATTGGGTGTGTTTATTGGGATTTTATTAAGGTGGGATTTTTTTTTTTTTTTTTTAATGATTAACCTGCCATAGTGTTGTTGGTGCTGATTGTAGATTTTACTATCGTTTTGGTTCAGTGAGTTGTTCATTGACAGTTTTAGTATCACAATACCTCACATAAAGCTTGGCCCTTAACATAACAGAATGGAGAAAACAGATTTGTTTAGCTAATTTGTTTGGAATTTGTATGGTTTGAATTGAGTTCCTCATTGGTGAAAAATGGAAAACTATTAATTTTACATTTGAATTTAGCACCATGGAATGAAAGTGATGCATCAAGAATAGTAAATAGTCCGAATTCCATCCTGAGATTCTTGGAGAGTTCAAACAGAAGGGTTCTTTTGTTGATTTGGGGTTGAGATAGAGAGCAGCAATTTATCAACACTATTAAACCATAGTCTCTTAGATGTTAGCTTTACGTTTGGATCACATATGTCATCTATGTGTTTTACATGATTGTTTTAGATTGCTTTTTTCTGAGGGGCAATTCTCTTTTATGTAAAGGGCAATTTCGTACTCCTATAATTACCATTTTTTCCTTATAATATCTGGGGGAGTGGGAAAGGAGTTATTTGAACATTAGACTTTCTTTAAAGAGGAGAAATAAAGCTACCCATTAAGCTTTACCTTGGCTACTTTGTTAAAATTTTTAGCTGCCAAAAGTTTCAGCCTTTTCTGGGGTTTATTTATCATATTGTACTTTCTGTATCTATGACCATTTATAAAGACTTGCACTGACTGAATGTGACTCAACTATGAAAATAGATTTGAGATTTGTTATGCGCTTGCTCACAAATCCTTTAGTAGCACTTGAAAGAATTAGACAAATCTATCAGATGGTTATAATAGTGTTCGCTAGTTACTCTAGTTATCTTTTAATGATTTCCATTTATGACAGATTTTGCTTTTACACACCCTACATCAACGAATTCCACATTTAACAATGTTGCTAACTGATCCAACAAATAAGTTATCATTTACGCGGTGCATTAGCGATGGAGATTTGGTTATTGTCTATGAGAAGCATGATACAATGAAGGCCATCAAAGTATGCGAGACTTCAGTGCTTCAGAACCGTTTTGGTGTATTTAAACATTCAGACTGGATTGGGAAGTCTTTTGGATCTAAAGTGCTTAGCAACAAGGGTGGATTTGTCTATTTATTAGCTCCAACACCTGAACTATGGACTCTGGTTTTAAGCCACAGGACTCAGATTCTTTATATTGCAGATATATCCTTTGTGATTACATACTTGGAGATAGTTCCTGGTTGTGTGGTACTCGAGTCTGGCACTGGTAGTGGATCTTTAACAACATCACTTGCAAGGGCTGTGGCTCCTACAGGACATGTTTATACATTTGATTTCCATGAACAAAGGGCTGCCTCGGCAAGGTAATAAATGGAGTTTCTCCTGATATAATGTCTCTTGTTTGTGGTTTTAGTATTTATCAGAATAAATTTATTTGATTGTTGACATTGAGTTGGACATTTTTTTTTTTAATGGAAACACTAAATTTTCAAATTTGTTTGAAATCTAGAATTCAATTAAGTGGGTAATTCTTCTAATTGGAATTTAAGATCTAAAGTATCTAGAGCTTAACCTGTCTATTTCAAATGATCATCTGATTGGTTGTTTATAATGTGAAAAGGCTACCTCATCTTTTCAGAGCATGAAGGAGCCATTTCATATATTGAATTAATTTACTCAGAAAGGCATGCTTTTGATTAGGAAACTGGACAAATGCAGGACTTAAGAGGAGGGGGACACAACATTATTTGGTTCTTTAGCTAGTTGCAGTGAGATTGGACCTCTGTACTTTAATTGAAGCTAAGCTTCAGACCTAATTAAGCTGTTCTTATTCATTTTTTTTGTTTGAGGCTGGGTGGGTTTTCTTGCGGCAAGAAGATTTAATTATTGATGCCTAGGTTTTATTAATTATCAAAAATGTTGCTAAGTCCTTCCCTTTTTTCTTTTCTTTTTAATTTTTAATTAGGGAAGATTTTGAGAGGACAGGAGTAAGCAGCTTAGTCACAGTTGGAGTTAGAGACATTCAGAGTGAGGGATTTCCAGATGAATATTCTGGATTGGCTGATTCTGTATTTCTGGATCTACCCCAACCATGGCTGGCCATTCCTTCAGCTGGGAAAATGTTGAAACAAGATGGGATTTTGTGCTCCTTCTCACCATGCATTGAGCAAGTACAGCGTTCATGTGAAACTCTTAGATCAAACTTTACAGGTAAGTTGTAGCACTATCATTGATTCCTCTCCATTTTAAATCCAGTATCTTTTCCTCTCTCTCCCCCTACTTGGTGTTCATGGAAATACAGATTTATTTCTAACACAAATTTTTAGAAACCAATTGGTTTGATTCACATTCAGTAACCATTTATGGATTCTAATATATGCATCTTGTGCTGGCTTAGACATACGAACATTTGAGGTGCTCCTTCGGACGTACGAAGTTCATGAAGAGAAAATGAATTGTTTGCAAGGTGATGAAGGTATTTCTCTTGGGTCGCCTCCTTACAAGAGAAGGCAGCGATCAAATGAAGGAATTAACGTGCAGGACAATGCACATTCTCCTGTAATAATGGCTAGACCATGTGGTGAGGCTAGAGGTCACACCGGCTATTTGACATTCGCAAGACTCAAATGTCTATCATAAAAAGATTTGGTCACTCATCCATTCATTTTGTAGGTTAGAAGAGTTCTGAGCTCATATTTTGTTGTCTGCTATATTCATTGTGAATTCTTTTGATCAACTTGAAGCTTGGAAAGTTTTGAAATAAAATTTTGGTCTTTGGTATTTGTCTAGATTTTTCATTTCCTGACTTGATGTTAAGAAATGATATCTAATGGCTGCTATTCACTCTCTTGATGACAGAAGCCAAATGGACCCTCCCTCTCTAATTTTGTAATAATTTATAAGATCAAATAGTTGCCACAAATTTAGATCTGTCTCAGACTCTCAGAAATGCTTGGATAATGCAGTTTTTATGGAGATAATATAGTTAAATTTTGTGAAGTATTTATTAATAACTTTTTTCTGCCATTAATAATCTTTTAAAATACATTCAATCTGCAAGAGAATTTCAATTTAATGAACATAGTCCATAAATAAATGTCTTAAAAATGGTAGGTTTAAAATGTTCAGATTTTTTCATTTTTTGTAAAATTGAGATTTGATTAAGACTCGAATTTGAGATATCACGGTTTCTGAAAATAATTTCGGTATAGTATTATTGAAACTTGAGAAGGACAGTACCACTAAATCAAAAATGAAACGTTGTTTAATCACAAAGGGACATTTTGTTTACAAATGCATGAAAGATGTAGGTCTAAAATTGGAGCAGTTTCTGCCACAACTTCTGCCTCAATTGAATTTCTGCAACTGCAACAAATTCACACCATACGTTATATTGTTGCTAACAACCATTTCTACACTAACATCCAAACTATAAAAATGGCTAATCTCAATAATCCACATTTGATTTCTTATTGGATATTTTTTTTTTTTCTTGTGTTCCACCAACCTCTTGACAGAAACAGCAAGCAAACCCATCAGAACGAAACTAAGAATTTATCTCTAAATGCTTATTTTCTTAAGTGTCTTGGTCCCCACTTTTCATTGTCTCACTTGCCATGCTGCATGATCCATTTATTACATGTGGAGCTATGGAAATTTGACATTTAGTTAATCAAACCCCATTTTAGTTAGTCTCTTTATAGCTAGCGGAAAATCTCAAATTTAGATCTCCTTCGTTTATTTCAGATTAAAATTGAAATTTACTTTTATTTGAAATTGTTCTTAGTTGTTTTGAATTTTTATAACTAAAACATATTAAATTTATCCTAGTATAATTTAATATTATCTGAATTGGTGTCGTAATCTAACGGGAAGATGATACTAATTTTTTATTATTTTAACTTTACATAATGAAAAAAAAAATAATAATAATCATCTCTAATTTTATTTATATAAATAAAATTTGTATTGAAGGTTATTCACAACCTCAATGTTGGAATGACAACTCTAATAGCAACCAATCAAAAACCAAAATTCATTGGTCAACTATTATATAACAACTAGATTTGCACATGCATCGAATTTAGATTTGAAAAATATTTAATTTTTTAAAAGTTTAGTCCGATTAATTCATAATTTTCTTCGCTAATTGAAATCCGAAGTACCAACAGATAACAGCTATAATAGCAACCAAGCCATAATTTGTTGCATATGAACTACAAGAACTACAAGAGCCACAGGCCTTATAAAGCTGTCTGCTAAGTACAAAGCCATTCATGGTGCAACGTTTAAATTATACCAGAGAAATAAAGAAAGAGAAAAACTGCAGCTGTAGCTCTCAGTCTTTCTCATTTGTTCTTGAAACCTCAATATGCATACAACATTTGCTCTCTCTCTTTCAACCCTATTTCTAAACCCACAAAAACTTCTTTATGGAAATTCTAATCTCAAATTTAACCCAGCATTCAAGCTCTCTTCTTTAAAACCACTTCAACCCATCTTTTCTCATGCCTTCTCTTGTCCAAAAACCCCATTCTTGATTTCTTCTTCCAGTCAATTTTTAAAGAATCCAATCCCTAATACTTCATTTCTATGTTCAAATCTTGGATCTCATAGTTTCAAGCTTAGGGCTGCCTCTGTTCCTGAAAGCAAAAGTCAGAATGAAACTAGTGATTTGGTTCAGATTACACAATTAGGGTTTATGTTTGGAATTTGGTATCTTTTGAATATCTACTTCAACATTTTTAACAAACAGGTTCATATTTCATATTTCTTTATAATTTTATTTTTATCTCTGCCTGTCATTTTATTTAAATTTTACTGTTGTCTTCATTTATTTCTGTTATAATAGTGTCTGAGTTTTGTGTCTTTTTTTTTTTTTTTTTTTTTTTTGGTGAAGTAGCATCTTTATTGTAATTCTATGAGGGCATGAATAGTTGAAATTATTATTATATTTTTCTAATTATTTATTCTTAATTGGGAACTTATTTATTTGACATAATGCATTATTTAAAAAAAATAATAATAATAATGACTGTTCAAATTTCTAACTTTTCTCTGTTTTCTTGGAAGCAAGATAGAATTTAGTTATAGCATTAAATAGAATTTCAATCAGAAGTGTTGAAGAATTTTATTAATCATGTCCAACAAATGCAAGGTAGAAATCTATTGAATTTAGGACAAGCCTTTATTTATTTATTTTCATAAGGTGGCCAAATGGATCTAATAGTTATGAGTACACAATGGTGTAACCTCACCATATACCATAATATTAAATGGAGAGACTCGAACCTAAAACTCCCTACACTCGCTTTAGTTAATGGGTGTGCGGAGATCAATTTGGCTAAGTGGAATTGGCTTAGACAAGTATTTCAAGTGACATATTTCTCTTAAAGAGTGCAATAATTTGTATTTGCTGTTTGTGTATAGGTTCTTAAGGTGTATCCATTTCCAGCAACAGTTACTGCTTTCCAATTTGGCTGTGGGACTCTGATGGTTATCACAATGTGGTCATTAAATCTTTATCGTAGACCAAATCTGACTCGTTCACAGGTACATTTTTATTAATATGATTGTTATAAGATACTTTTTTTGGTTTTTCCTTGAATAATTTGAATTTTTATAACTATTATATATTGCTTTTGATAAATTCACTTTCAGCTTGCAGCAATCCTGCCATTGGCTGTGATGCACACAATGGGAAACATTTTAACTAATGTTAGTCTTGGAAAAGTTGCTGTTTCATTCACTCACACTATCAAAGCTATGGAACCCTTCTTCACAGTCTTATTTGCTGCCCTGTTTCTTGGTGATGTAAGAAATTATGTACCTAATTTTTCCATAATTTGTCCACAGTGTTGTCAGCTGAACATAAACACTTTTTTTTTTGGTAGCTGTTGATATTTCATTTCTAGTGTCAAATTGGTGTTTTAGTGTTGAATTAGTCCCAAACTATGAAACACAGATACGGATATGAACACAGGACATATTTATGATACAATATGGACAAGCTCATGCAATTATTCTCACAAAATTAGCACACAACACGCATATCATTTATCATGTCAAAGAAGTGTCTACCACTACCCAATATGGACATGTATGTAAATTTAAAGTGCTAGTGTTTCATAGGTCATATGATTTAGAGGCATTATAATTATCATAAAATGTCGTCCAAAATCATTTAGAGTGGAAACAAAAAATCCACATAGCCGACTCCAGGGATTAAGGCTAAGTTGAGTTGAGTAGTGCTTCATAGGTCCCAAATGAACAAAAAGGAATGTGCTAGCTTGGTTCTTGTTATAATGTGTTTGATATTTAGAGCCATATAATGACTTGGTTTTCACTGCTATATGTACACTACACAGAGGCCATCTTTTTGGGTGCTTTCCTCCCTAGTACCACTTGTAGGTGGGGTGGCTTTGGCATCATTCACTGAGGCCTCTTTCAATTGGTAAGAGAACATAATTCACTTTTGTTTTAAAAATTTTGGTGGGGAGTGCATGAAGAACTCCATTTATGGAACCAATTGCATAGAATAATTCGATCTGCTTCATGATATTAAAACCAATTCTTGGGCTGTTACCTACAAATTTGATCTTTTAAGTAGAGTGGTTCTTTTAACTTGATTCACCTTACTGTTCTGTTGTAAATCAGGACTGGTTTCTGCAGTGCTATGGCTTCCAATGTGACTAACCAATCTCGAAATGTACTTAGCAAAAAATTAATGGTTAATAAAGAGGTAATAGACACATTGCTTTCACTCTTGAAATGTCTTAATCTCTTAGTAACATTGAAAACTCATTTCTTGATCTATCTTTTACAATCAGTAACAATCCTTATTGAGTTACATCAAAATCATTAATTTTCTTGTTTTATAGCATTCTTCAGAGTTAGGCCATAACCAGCTGCATTGTGTTCCTGACAGGAAACATTGGACAACATCAATCTTTTCTCAATAATAACCATCATTTCTTTTATCCTGTTGGCTCCCACAGCCATTTTCATGGAAGGCATCAAGTTTACTCCTTCATATCTCCAATCTGCTGTGAGTAGAATCCAAAAAATTGGGTTGGAACTCCAAATAATCTTAAGGTCCATTTGGATAGTTAGTCATTTGAAATGATTGAGCATTTAGAATTTGATATCATGCCTATTTTTTCTGTTTTTATACCTGAAACTCAAATTCAAATACAATAATTTCAAATGATCACCTATCCAAACATACCCTTATAGTAAATTACTATATTGAAATTCACCTTCACAATTCTCTTTCTTCTTTTCCTTGTTTCAGGCAAACCATGGTTTGAATGTCAGAGAGCTCTGTATAAGATCTCTTTTCACCGGATTCTGCTTCCACTCTTATCAACAAGTGAGGTTTTCCATAGTTTTGTTTTAGTTACTCCTTGCAATTTGTGATTCATAACATCTGAGAGCTTTTCTTTTTCTGATACACTAGAAATTCTTAAAAGGGAATAGAGCTCAACTAACATTGTTTAAACGTAGACGGCATAAACCGAATGTGTGTATATAAGACCTGAGTCTCTTCCTCTAACAGTTAGCTTTTAGAGGCACAGCACAAACGAGCTATTTTTTTTAGTATTGGGGACAGAGGGATTCGAACTTGAATTTACACCCAAATCATATATGCACTTACTATTAAGTTATGCTTATAAATGCGACAACGCACAAACTTTGATTCCCTAATTTATTTATATATGTTTTATTCCATGTGTAGGTCTCTTACATGATACTACAGATGATAAATCCAGTTACTCATGCTGTGGGAAATTGTGTGAAGCGTGTAGTTGTTATAGTCTCCTCAGTCATTTTCTTCCAATCACCAATATCACCTCTAAATTCTCTTGGTAACTTTCTTATAACTTTAATTTTTGTTAATTGTTCAAATTATAAGTTTCTTTTGTATTTGTATTTTTATTAATTTCTTTCTTAAATTATGAATCTGAGACTTGATTGGTTATTAACAACAGGAACTGCAGTAGCTCTTGCTGGAGTCTTCTTGTATTCAAGAGTAAAGCGAATAAAGCCAATGCCAAAGGTTTCATGAATTAATTCTATCACAACAAAAATGTTGTCTGTATATATATTTAATCATCTAAAATAAAATATTTGTAGTTTTTTTTTTCTTTTTTTTTGGGATACTTAATTATATGATATCACATTTAATTTTGAAGGCTGATTTTCTTACAAGTGAATGCGAATATCCTAATTTTATTTTTTTATTTTTATATTTTTAATAGAAAATTATATATGTATATGTTATTATCATTATATTTATGAAATTTTTTTGAATATTATTTATTGCTATTTATATGTAATTTTTCATTTTTCATGAGATTGTAATCAGAGGCAGAACTATAAAATTTTATTTAAGAAAGCCAAAATTAATAAGAAAAAAAACTGAAAGGTTAATTTTTTTTTAAACTTTACAAGAGTTTTTGTGTCAAATAACAATAATCAATTATATTTTTTCATAAAAATACATTTTTAATTAAATAAATTTTTATTGATCTACCATATAGTTATAGCATAAGAATTAATTATATAATTTTAACATTTGAAATTATTTATAAAAATTTTAATTTTAGGGGATCAATTAAAATTTTAAAAAGACACTCAGCCTCCTACAGGGCCTCAAATAACTAACTCCATCTTTAGCGATTAACATAGAAACACCTGCAGGAGCTGTGCACAACCACTGCACTCCCAAGCTACCATCCAAAGCTTTGTTTGCCAATAATCTGCTACATTGCCCTCTCAAAGCACATGACAAACTGAGATATTTCAGTTATGTTGAAGATAATTAGAACAAGTTGTAACCAAATTAGAGTATTTCCCCCAACTTTTGTTAGAAGTATTCAGTATATTCACCACTAGCATTGAATCTAATTTCAGAATTACATTCCTACATCCTTTGCTCCGTACAAGTTGTAAGCCATAATAAGTAGCCCAAAGTTCAGCTAGAAGAGCTTCATACCTTCCAATATTCCCCATAAACCCAGTTTCTCATTGCCCACTTGCATTACGCAGTAAGCCTCTCTCAGCAGCAGGACCCAAATCCCCCTTAGAGCAACCATTTGTGTTGATCTTAAAGAAACCAACTAGGGGCCTATTCCAACCCACCAGGCGCAGACCACCATCCCTAACACCACTAGAAACCACATCCTCTTTAACCCAAGCAGCAACACAATCATTAAAATGAGAAACAATCAAAGAAAAATTCTCATTAATATTTAAACTTGTGCCTCTAAAGATACTCTCATTGTGCCAATGCCAAAGCCACCACAACACCACAGCAAAAAATACATTCCAAGGACCTTAAAACCCCTCTCGATGTGTCGTTTGAAGATGTTTCTTCATCTAACTCTCAAAAGACAAGGCTTTATCTACATACACTTCAGCAAATTGAAGCCATAAGGACCAAACTTCCTCAGCAAAAGGACAATCACGAAGTAAATGAGTTAAATCTTCATCAGATGTTCCACATGAATCACAAGAAGCATTTGCAACAAAATTTCTTTTAACCCTTTCAACATTAGTAAGTAATCTGTCATAAGAGACAATCCAAAGAAAAGCATGAATACATTGAGTAACTTTAACATTTCACACAAGCGTCCACACTGAATTGTCCAAACTCACACTCTCATTGGTTATACTCTCAAAAGCAGACTTGACTGATAGTTCACCAAAACTAGTGAACTTCCAATAAAAATCATCCAAAGCTAGATTTTTATTATTCATTTGATTGAGTGTCATTAACTCTTATGCCTTGTTTATCCTTGTAGGTCACTCTTTCATTGAAGATAACATCTTTACTTCTTACAATTGTTTGATTTTGCTCATCCCAAAATCTATATCTCAACTCAATGTCACCATACCCAATGAAATAACATGCACTAGACTTGGAGTCTAACTTGCTCCTTGTACTTGAATCAACATGAACATAGGACAAATAACCAAAAACTTTCAAAAAAGAAAGATTTACCTCTTTACTGTTCCATACTTCTTCGGGCAATCTATAGTCTTTTGCTGAAAAAGGTCCCCTATTGATTGAATAAGCAGCTGTGTTAACTGCTTCAGCCTAGAAATATCTTGGTGGCCCTGCGTGCAATCTCATGCTTCTCACGCGCTCATTCAATGTCTTGTTCATATGTTCAACAACTCCATTTAATTGAGGATTTCTAGGGATTGTTTTAATCATCTTTATCCCATTTTCAGCACAGTAATTTTTGAATTCATTACTCATGTACTCTCCTCCATTATCAGACCTCAAGCTCTTCAACTTTAAATTTGTCTTGTTCTCAATCATCATTTTCCACTTATTGAAAACATTGAAAACTTCATATTTGTACCTTAAGGTATAGACCCATACCTTCCTACTTGAGTCATCAATAAATGTTACATAGTAATTGAAGCCTTTAAGGGATATAACAGGAGTTGGTCCCCATACGTCGGTATGTATTAGCTCCAACTTGTTGGACTTCAAGTCTTCACCAATTTTGGAAAAACTAACCCGTCTTTGCTTGCTAAAGATGCAGCCTTCACATGTGTTGCACTCAATTATCTTTAGCCTTGGTAGCTTCCCTTTCACTATGAGTAGTTTCATCCATTTCTCGCTCATGTGTCCTAATCTACAATGCCATATGCTTGAATCAACTCCATCATCAGCTATGGCAATTGTATCTCTACTATTAGTGGTCATATAGAGAGTGTCTGTCTTGGTTCCATGACCAACGACTCTAGCTTTTTTGGTAACCTTCCACTCGCCATTACCAAAGCCAATGTAGTATCCATCTTCATCAAGTTGAGAGATAGAAATTATATTCCTTATCAAATTTGATACGTCTCACCATCTCTATCTTCCATAGAGTACCGTTTGCCATCCTCAAGCAAATCTCACCCATGCCAACTACATCTAAGGTGTTCCATCGGTGAGATACACCTTCCCATAGTCTCCAACTACATAATTCATCATAATGTCTTGGATTGGGATAGTGTGGAATGATGCCCCTGAATCTAGCATCCAAGTATCAATTGGGCTATCAATCATCAAGAGTAATGCCTCTCCTACATATTTTGTTGCAGCATTAACTATGTCTCCCTCCTTTTTTGACGACTTGCAATTTCTCTTTATTTGGCCAGCACTCCAACTTCGGATGAAGAGTTTGTTGGCCCTTTCGACTTGCCCAGTCCCTTTTTGGACTTCCCTTCCCTTTTCCACTCTTATTAGAATTCTTTTATGAGCTCCTCTCTATACTCTTTACGCTTAGAGCAGAATTTGATATTGCCTCGCCGGAGTCCTTCTTTCGAACTTCTTCAGCAAATATCTGATCTCTAACATTGTTGAATGTTAAAGTAGAACTCTCGATTGAATTGCTAATAGCAACCCTCATAGGCTCCTAACTATTTAGTAGTGAAGCAAGCCAGATAAGAGCACATATCTCATCAACAAAATTAATTTTCACTGCTGACAGTTGATTGATTATGGTGTTGAGTTCATTTAAGTGAGAAATTATAAGAGTTCCCTCACCCATCTTCAAGTTAAATAACTTTTTCATGAGATATACTTTGTTGTTTGTGGATGGCTTCTCATACATAGATGATAGAGTTGTCATCAATTCCTTCATAATCTTCTCTTTGGCCACGTTGTGAGCCACTCCCTTTGACAATGTCAACCGTATAACTCCTAGTACTTGCCTATCAAGGAGTGTCCAATCTTCCTAAGACAAAGTTTATGGCTTCTCACCAAGAAGATGCTGATGCATTTTCTTACTATACAGATAATCCTTGATTTGCATCTTCCAAAATATAAAATCTGTACCATCAAACTTATCGATGTCATGTGACATGATGTCTTTGTCGTCCATGCTTATCCTATCACGAACTAAATGCTCTGATACAAGTTGTTAAGAAATAAACCAGATAGGGAACAAGAAACAAACAAAAACAACACACATAAATTTTATAGTGGTTCACTCAAACTTGAGTTACGTCCACTTGCTGATTTAGATTTTCAATAGAACAATAAGAAAATGTTACAATCTCTCCTAGATTTTCTCTCCCCAAAAGTCACTCTTGGATTTCACTCAATCACCCTTAATTGAAAAACAACTTCTTTGATCTATGGATCATTAACTACAACCTTAAAACAAAATTACCCTTGAGTTTTGAGTCTTTTCCACCTCCTTGTGAAAGAATAGATATTTTCTGATATCTTGTGATGAATGAAAGTACTCCCTAAGCCTCCTTATATAGATGTAGTTAGGATAATTCTAATCTTACTATGCTAATATTTTCTATTTAATTAAACATAATTAATATAGAAAATCCAATTATAATTAGATTTAACCCCAATATATACTATTAGGATTAAAATCCTAATTATAGTAGAATTTAGCTCCATAAATCCTAACAAGTTGTAACCTAAACAAAATTTAAATTTTCAATTATTACAATTATTATTAATTAATAAGATTTGTAACCTAAATCACCTATTTATAATGTACATTTATGATTTTTTCTATATATGTGTGTATGTGTGTATTTGTATGAAAAAAGAGGTATGACAAGTAAATAGATATAATTTCTACATTTTTCAAAAAAAAATGTTCAACTTGATAACAAAAATATCAGCTTTTCTTTTCTTAATTTTTAAATATTTTATCATATTTTTATCTAATTATTTTTTTATTCTATAGTATAATGGTTTTTTTAATATATTTTTTATGAGTTTATGTTTACAAGTGTTAAAATATGAATAATAAAATATAAAAAAAAATTTAATTGAGAGTAAATTCAAATATGATTATAAAATATATCATTAAAATGATAATTCTCGATTAAATATTTAGATGTTTATATTTATTTATATTTTTAAAAATTTTCTTCTCAATATTTTTTAATTTTTTTAAATGTATTAGTTAAATTATAAAAAAATTGTATTGTATAACTTTTTTTTTTTTTGAAGTGAATTATATTGTATAACTTAAAATTATAAGAAATTAATATTATATAAAAATATAGATAGATTGTGCAATGCACGAGTATAAGGTTTGTGACAATCAATTGCTTGCAATACAAGGTCATAAATAAATAAATAAGATATTTGGCAAATAAATAAATAAATAAATAAGTTGAAATATCTTATTAATTTGAATTTAAATTAAATTTAGTATCCTCTATAAAGGGTAATTACATTAAAAACAAATCTTAATTATTTTTAAAGGACCAAAAATTCATGAAAAATATTGTTATTTCCACTCATGGTTGCTTTTTAAATTGTAAAAGATACTATGTCCCAAATGAGTCAAAATTGGAGTGAATAAATAAAATTAAAAGTAAACAAGGAATGGTATAATTAACAGGATTGATTAATTATAATAAATAATACTAATTAGATAAAAATATATAATTAACCATATTGAAAAATTGTAACTGTTTCTTTTAACATTTAACAAAATTTTGGCTATATAAATAGTAATTAATGTGTGTGGGAGAGAGTCATTCAATTAGAAAAAATTAATTTTAAAAAGAATTAGAAGCCAACTAGGAAACTTTAATGATTCAGTTACAAAAAAAAGGTACCTTTGCTTTTACCAATTTGACAAATGGCTTAGTCCTGTCTTCGGACAAAGCTTTCCCCAGTTCTTCAACCACCTTAAGGAAATAAGGACAAAGAATATTGTTTCATTTTCCACAAATTAACAATCAAATGGCTTAATTTCCCTCAATTTAAAAAAAAAAAATACATATAATTAATTAAGAAAATTTGAATCTAAATAAAATATGTAAATATATATTTTATGTTGATGTAATATTATTGTTTTATTAGAGTATTGATAAGTTTTAAATTTAAATTTCAGTCCGAATCAAATTTATAAAAAAAAATCTTAATAAGTATTAAATAATTTATATTATTTTTAAAAAAAAAATAGGTATATATATATGACTAAAGAGAGATTTAATAAGAAGTTTCATAAATGAGATATCAAATTTTGTCATATAAAGAAGGTGCAAATCATCTTGATATTTGTTTGGAGTAATTTTGGGAAAAGACTCAATTGGTGTTTGTACTATATCCAAATGTTAAATGTGGGTGTAGTAGAATTTTTTGGTCCAATCACCCTCCTTAAAAATTTAATTTTGGTTCAATTTGGAGCCTGTCTCTCAAATTAATATTAACTCTATTAATAAAATTGGTAAAACAAAATTATGAGACCCACTTTATTTTTGTAATAATAAAAATTTTAAACTTTTAAAAAATTATATTTTTAAATGATAAAAAATATTAAAATTTAAAAATTTAAATTTTATTTTTAAAAAAAATAGATATGTTTTATTTTTTTTTTTAAACAAATTTTAAGTTTTTAAATTTTAATATTTTTTATTATTTAAAAATATAATTTTTTAAAATTTAAATGGGTTTCATTATTAAAAAAATATGAATCAATTTTATTAATTTGATGAACATGTGCCGAATTGAGCTAAAACTAAACTTTAAAGGGGGTGATTGAAGTAAAAAATTTTACAGCACATACATTGAACATTTGAGTATATAAGCCCCAAATTGAGTCTTTTCTCAAGTAATTTTGAGTCTTTTTTTGGTCTAACAATTAATAATTTTGCAATATGAACTCAAAATTTGACCAAATTTCAACCCATCACTTTGACTCTCCTCCTCACTAATTAAGTAATAAAATAGCAATTAAAGCAAGAGTTATTAACACAAATTAATAATTTTAATTTCCCCCAAGATTTGTTCCAAACCAATTAGCTAGCTTAGCTAGTTTGGCAAGTATAGAGCATATAGACTTGCCATTAGAACAATTGTATTAAAACTACACCCAAATTTGAGCAAAATCATAGTAAATATATTATACCCTCCTTGTGACCCCGCTATAAAATCAGGCTGACATCTTCACCATATCATCATCTCTGTTTGTAATTATCTTGCATGCGATGCCATAATCATCAAATAGAAATGTTATATATATATATATATATATATATAACAATATAAACACTCCATATTATATATATAACGAAATAAATATTCAATCATTAAATTATTAACTGATAAAAAAATATAATATATTAATAAAAAAATAATGTATATATTTGACATATGTCCTGCACCTGTCTTAAAATTTTTTTAAAATACAAAAATTTATAACAACCTAATGATTATAGGATCATTTTTTTTATTTTTGCCCTAACTAATACAAAAAAATGGAAGTTCAATCGCCATTAACAACAAGCAATATTAACCCTTGCCCTATAATATCATCAAGGGCTAAAATTTTGCCAAATGTGCATCATTACTTTATGCCATTTCACTCATAGAAATTAACCCTTATAATATATTATTTATGCCCCAATTAAACATTAAACCACCCTTCCTTTCTTGAGCTCTCTCTCTCACTCACTCTCTCTCTCTCTCTCTCTCTCTCTCTATTTGCATGGAGCTTGAAAGAAAGTTGAGAGATGAATTTCCTTACCTTTCCAGCCTTCTTTCTGAACATCCTTTGAAAACAGCAAATGGTTTTTCTCAAGAAGTTGATCCTCTTTCTTCCAAAGGTTTATTGTTTCAAAATCTTGATCATGATTTTGACCTACCCATTAATGGAGATGATGGGTCATCATCAATTTTCAAGAATTCTTACAATCTTGATCATTTTTCCATTGAAGGGTCTTCCAAGAATCCCTTTCTTGAAAATTCAGGGACATGCATAGATCCTCTTGGTTTCTCCTTAATCTCTAGTACTAATTATTATGATCTTAATTCTTTTATATCTTCAGCTTTGTTGCCATTACAGGGAAGAGTACCTTTTTGTGAGGATTATTCTCAAAAGATTGAAGATCAAAACCAAAACTCTCTGAATTGTCAAGAAATTGGATCAGTTATGGGTCCTAATTATAACCAGGTAGCAGATGATCAAGTCTCATGCACAACAGCTGATAATAATAATAATAATAATAATAATAATAATAAAAATAAAAATAAAAATAATGGGTTTAACAAGAAAGTTGATAATCATAATAAGAAGGATAAAAAGTTTCTTCATCATCAGATTAAGAAAGGTGGCAAATCTCATAAGAAATCTCACTTAATCAAAGGCCAATGGACTCCTCAAGAAGACAGGTATTTATTAATTAATACCATTTTAATTTCTATTCTTTATTCCTCTTGTTGATAATTAGGGTTTCATGTGTTATGTTTTATTAATTTGAGTTTATATATATATAAGAAATTTTGAAGTGATAATCTTATGAATATATATATATATATACAGAGTGTTAGTGCAGCTGGTGAAAGAGTATGGAATAAAGAAATGGTCTCAAATTGCTAAGATGCTGCAAGGAAGAGTTGGGAAACAGTGTAGAGAAAGATGGTACAACCATTTGAGGCCAGATATCAAGGTTTTTTTTTTTTTTTTTTTTCCTCTTCTTCTTTTTCCCTTTATATATATAATATATATACCCTTTATTCAATAAAATATACACATTCCATTAAACATTTTAGATTTGCAGTAGTAATTGATTGCTAATATATAACAAGGTACTGTAATTAGTAAGAATACATAATTTGATGCATATTATTTTCTTTTCAGAATATGAATATAACTTATTATATTTTTATTTTTATTTCTTCACGTTTTGTAATTATATTTTCTAAAAATTTCACATATATATATATATATATAATAAAATAAAATTTATTGAATTGATAATGACAAATGGTATTAAATGAATGGAGATTATTACATTTGATATATGCTGTAATCACTTGAATTTGTTGACGCGTTTAGCAAAGTATATATGAAATACGAACACTTGCCTTTTTATTTCTCTGTCTTTACCAAATTTGACATGCATAGTGACGAGTGCCAGATTGGACTAAGATTATGTTAAAACGGATTTTGTCAGAAGAATATAAATTATTATAGTTAAAATGCCAAATTTCACCTTAGAAAATCCTTTTATTTCCATTCTATATATAATTCTCTATTATATCATTTTAATTTTATTATTTTAATTTTATTTTAATTAATTATAGTCAAAAGTCAAAACACTACTCACTAGTTTCTTTCATATATATCATAAGGTAAAACCTTCTTAACCTTTTTTTTTTTTTTTTTATTTTTTACTTTATAAATTATTTTTTAAAAAATAAAAATTTATGTGATTGACCTTAATTAATTTTATAATTTCTAAGTTATAAAATGTGCATATGGATTATATATATGTAAGTTTTGAAACAAGATTTCATTTTTCTTATTTAGTTAATTTACAAAGAATATTTCAAAAAAATTTGATATTTTTATATTTGAATGCTTCAATTTATATTAAAATGATCTATTTTTGAATATATATAATCCTTAATTTAATAAATTTTTTTAATTCTTTAAAATAAGATTCTTTAAATTTAAATTATTGTCATTCTTATTATTCTATTTTTAAGATGAATCAAACATGCTTATTGAGAAATAACCCTAATAATATGTTGGAACTTGCAGAAAGATGCATGGAGTGAAGAAGAAGATGAAATACTAATTGAAGCTCATAAAGAAATAGGAAACAAATGGGCTGAAATAGCCAAGAGATTACCGGGAAGAACAGAAAACACTATAAAGAATCATTGGAATGCAACAAAGAGAAGGCAATTTTCAAGGCGAAATAAAGTAAAAGACTTGAATTCAAAACCTTCCCTTTTACAGAGCTACATTAAGACATTAACTTCGTCATCAAGTAATACTCAAACCAATCATCACAACAAAGAGAATTCAATTTCCTCTGCAATGGCCAATTATAATTATGATCATGTTAGCTTGTTTAATGATCATAATAATTATGGTTTTGTGCCATTGCTTGATGAAATGGGATGTGCATCTGTGGTTGATGAGAGCCAAATAATGGAGTATGAGATGTCATTGGAATTGGATAGATTGATGAAGGGAAGTCAAGATCAAGTCATGAAGGAGATGGATTTATTAGAGATGATAACACAAAGAAGCCATTATTAATTAAGTTTAATCAGTTAATGGGGCTAAAAATTATTGGCTTCAAAGTGGAAATTAAAATAGGGATCCATATATATAAACTGGTGGGTTTTATTTAATTATTTCAATTTCTAGGAGACATGATTAATTTGTTTTCTTTTTTTTATGGTTTTTGTGGCATGTTTTCTGGTTTAATTATCCTATAAGGAATGTTTCTTGGACTTAATTATTTTATCTTTATATATAATTAAGGGTTTTTATTATATAATTAGCAACATTTAATGGAATAGTAGCAACAATTAAGCACATAGTAGGGCTTCAAATAAGCCATTCCAAAATCAAAATTTGACATGTTTAATTAAATTTATTGTTATATATAATAATAATAATTAGTTTAAAAATATTGTAGCTAAACTATATATAATAAGAGTAACTCTCATCTTTAATAATTTTCACCAAATTAGTAATAACTTTTATTATTTGAGAGATTTAAATTTGAGATTTTTACCCTAAAAAAAATTGAGATTTTTCATATCCCACAATTTTAAAAAGTGCGAGAAAATCAATCAGATCACATCTGATTGATTCAAATTGAATATGTATTTACGGTTAGGTTAAACTTACAAGTATATTAAATATTATCAATTTGAATAATAAAAGATTGTGACAAATTTAGAATATTATTTATCACTTAAAATTTTTTTTCACTAAAATATTAAAGAAAAAAATTGCTAACATGGTAAGTTTGTAGAAGGTAATTTTAGTAAAAACCTCATTTTTCTTTTTTTTTTAAGAGTATAATTTGGGTTACCATTTCGCTCATGTGGGCATTGCATTGGTATTTTATTAAATATAATACTCTTTAGCATACGTAACTACGTACGTATTTGATTCATCTCAATCCTCAGCTCTACTTCTGTTAACTCTAACTATCCCAAAGTATAAGGCACTGTTTAGAATAAATTGTGTAAAAATTTAATTTTATTATTTAATTCAATTTAATTCATTATAGAAATTATGTGTTTAAAATAAATTTTAAAATGATAGAATTTATTTTAATTTTATTATTTGAAATAATTAAAAAGTGAAAAAAAATGTAATTATTTTCTAATGTTGCTTTCATGTAAAAAGAATCATATTTAATTTCAGGCCATTACTATGATGCACTAGGTGCACTATACGTTGAAAGGTTAGACAGTAAAAATAGATTATTACAGTTACTGTATAATAAAAAATTAAAATATGTCCTATTTTTTTAAAAAAATACTATGTGAGTAGCTTGTGACTCACTTAAAAAATAAATAGATCTCATTTTTTTTAGAAAAACATGTGACTAGCATGTTACTAACTTAAAAATAACATGTGATGAGCATATGACTGATTAAATAATTTGAGTTTTTCTAATATCTTACCAAATTGACTTATCTCATGAATTTTTAGATTTAATTAACATGAATATAGATTAAATTTTTTTTTTAATTGCTCTAAGATTTGTAGATGCAACCCATACCTGAACTATAATCTTAGTTCAATGTCTGGAATCAAAGAAACACATTTCTTATTGTATATTTGTGTAAATTGCAACTGTAAGAAAATAAAAAAAAAATAAAAAGACGATTAAATATTAATCGGATGGCCAAAAGTCATCTTTTTTATATATATAAAAAATAATAAATAAATAAAAAATAAAAAAAAGACAACTTTAAAGCGTTTACAGATATCTTTGAACAATTTCCAAACTGTTGTATTTTTAATAATCAATTTTACTATGTTACAAAGAGATATAACAGTTGCTTCATCTTATTTCATGAAAAAATTCATCACTAATACTCCATGTTTTTCTAACTTTTTATATTTCTATTTAATTTCATCACCAAAAACACTTTGATATAAAGATTTAATTGATTTAAATTTATACAATTCATTAATCTATTTAATCTATCCTTTCGAACATTAACATTAATGATTATTGTTAAAGAATTAGTATTAGTATTTGGATATTTATATATAATTTATCAACTTGTTATGTTACTCACTTGAGATATCTACACATGTTCATCTTTATTGGAAGGATTTATAATGGGGAAAATTGATATCATATAGTATAATAATAAAGAAAATATTTATATTATTATGTCCTAGTATGGACTATTAATTAATTTGATTTTTAAATTATATGTTATTATTATTTAATATTATTAAGATTGATCTAAATTTTATTAAAGTTGAATTCAAAATTATTAAGGAAAAACTCAACAATATTAAAGTCGAATTCTACATTATTAAAATCAAATTTTACCTTATTAAGATCGAATTCTACTTTATTAAGGTCGAATTATATCATATTAAGATTGAATTCTACTTTATTAAAGTTAAATTTTACCTTATTAAAATCAAACTCAACCTTATTAAAATTCAGTTCAACCTTAATAATAATGAATAATAATAACATATAATTTAAAAAATAAATTATTAATCCATTTTAGAATAATATAAATTATTACTTTATTATTATACTATATGATATATATTGATATATAATTAAAAGTTTGAATATCTACTTTTTCAATAAATTAATTAGCTTTGATAATTAATTTAATTTATTTTATTTTTTAAAATAATTAATAATTAGTTTAATAATGGGCTATATGATATATATATATTTAAACAAATTATATATCATATAATAAAGTAATAATTTATATTATTTCAAAATAGATTAATAATTTATTTTTTAAATTATATGTTATTATTATTCTATATTATTAAGGTTAAACTAAATTTTAATAAGGTTGATTTCGACCTTAATAAGGTAAAATTCGATCTTAATAAAGTAGAATTCGACATTAATAAAATTGAGTTATCTTTTAATAATTTTGAGTTTAATTTTAATAAAATTTAGATCAATCTTAACAATATTGAACAATAATAACATATAATTTAAAAACCAAATTATCAATCTATTTTGAAATAATATAAATTATTACTTCATTATTATGCTATATGATATATATTGATAATTTATTTTTTAAATTATATGTTATTATTATTTTATATTATTAAGGTTGAACTAAATTTTAATAAGGTATAATTTCGACCTTAATAAGGTAGAATTTAATTTTAATAAGGTAGAATTCGACCTTAATAAGGTAAAATTATACCTTATTAAAATTCAGTTCAACCTTAATAATAATAACATATAATTTAAAAAATAAATTATTAATCCATTTTGAAATAATATAAATTATTACTTTATTATTATGTTATATAATTATAAGTTGGAATATCTAATTTTTCAATAAATTAATTAGTTTTGATATTTAATTTAATTTAATTTAATTTATTTTATTTTATTTTATAAAATAATTAATAATTAGTTTAATAATAGCCTATATGATATATATTTAAACAAATTATATATCATATAATAAAGTAATAATTTATATTATTTCAAAATAAATTAATAATTTATTTTTTAAAGTATATGTTATTATTATTCTATATCATTAAGATTGAACTAAATTTTAATAAGGTTGAGTTGAACTTTAATAAGATAGAATTCTACCATGATAAGGTAGAATTCGACCTTAATAAAATTGAGTTATCCCTTAATAATTTTGATTTCAATTTTAATAAAATTTAGATCAACCTTAATAATATTAAACAATAATAACATATAATTTAAAAATCAAATTATTAATTTATTTTAAAATAATATAAATTATTACTTTATTATTATGCTATATAATATATATTGATAATTTATTTTTTAAATTATATATTATTATTATTTTATGTTATTAAGGTTGAACTGAATTTTAATAAAATAGAATTCGACTTTAATAAGGTAAAACTTGATCTTAATAAGGTAGAATTATACTTTATTTTACCTTATTAAGGTCGAATTCAATGTTATTAAAATTCAGTTCAATCTTAATAATATAGAATAATAATAACATATAATTTAAAAAATAAATTATTAATCCATTTTAAAAAAATATAAATTATTACTTTATTATTATACTCTATGATATATATTGATATATAATTATAAGTTTGAATATATACTTTTTCAATAAACTAATTAGTTTTGATATTTAATTTAATTTAATTTATTTTTTAAATAATTAATAATTAGTTTAATAATTGCCTATATGATATATATTTAAACAAATTATATATCATATAGTAAGTAATAATTTATATTATTTCAAAATAGATTAATAATTTATTTTTAAAATTATATGTTACTATTATTTCATGTTATTAAGGTTGAATTGAATTGTAATAAGGTTGAGTTCGATCTTAATAAGGTAGAATTCGACCTTAATAAAATTGAGTTATCCCTTAATAATTTTGAATTCAACTTTAATAAAATTTAGATCAACCTTAATAACATTAAACAATAATAATATATAATTTAAAAATCAAATTATTAATCTATTTTGAAATAATATAAATTATTACTTTATTATTATGTTATATGATATATATTGATAATTTATTTTTTAAATTATATGTTATTATTATATGTTGTTAAGGTTGAACTTAATTTTAATAAGGTAGAATTCGATTTTAATAAGGTAGAATTATATCTTATTAAGGTCGAATTCTACTTTATTAAGATCAAACTCAATCTTATTAAAATTCAGTTCAACCTTGATAACAATGAATAATAATAATATATAATTTAAAAATAAATTATTAATTCATTTTGAAATAATATAAATTATTACTTTATTATTATGTTATATGATATATATTGATATATAATTATAAGTTTGAATATCTACTTTTGCAATAATTAATTAGATTTGATATTTAATTTAATTTAATTTTTTTTAAATAATTAGTTTAATAATGGCCTATATTATATATATTTAAACAAAAATATGGTTTAGTTGAGTTTATCTTCTTTATTGCAATTGCAATTAACAAATAAATTAACCTAAAAAAAATCAATTAACAAATAATAATAATAAAATCGAAAAAATGAAGAAATAAGTGGTGAATGACTATTACATTAAAGCAGTGTTCACCGAATGAGCAAAATATTAAAATGGCATTCGCCGACACAATAGAAAAGTGAGACAGAAAACAAAACTTGACCTAATTTTTGGGAATTTTGAAATGGATTTTTAATTGAAAGTTAGATTTCAAGAAAGAAGAATAGACCGGTATTCATCCAATAAATATAGAATTTCTATTGTTTGATAATTATGAGAGATTGATAATGAAAATTATAAGAAGAAGAAGATAAAAATATAAAGATTTCAGTTAGGGATGACAATTTTATCCTCTCCGCTGGGTACTCGCCTCGCCCCCGATCTTATTACCCAAGTTAGGTTCAAGTTCGGGTAATAGTATAACTCGACCCGAATATATATATTATTTTTTAAAAAAAATATTATATGTATTTAATTTATATTTTTTAAAAATTTATAATTTATTTTTTATGTGAAATATAAATTATATTGTATGAATATGTAGAAAAAAATATAAATGAATATATATATATATATATATATGAGAAAATACGTGTCTTTTCTCTGTCCCTGTGTGTGTGTGTATATATATTTCAAAAAATATGAGAAAATAAAACTTAAAAAAAATTTGAAAAGAAAAAATAAAAAATAACATAAACGGATATACCCGCCCCACCCTGACTCGAAATGAGATGGGCAACGGGACGGGTGTTTTATTTTTTAAATGGGTCGGATTCGATGTTTTGCAAAACCGACCTGTTACCATCCCTAATTCTAGTATACAGTACATTGAAATATTATTAAAAAAGACACAAGTGCACGATACACTTGCCAGTGCACCAGATGTATCACAAAAGCCCTCTTAATTTAAATGAGAATATTTTAGATTTCAACATTAAATTTTATTAAATAAATTAAATTATTACAAAATCTTTTTAATTTAGTATGATTTAATTTTTTTTAAAATAACTCATTTTGTTTAACTAAAAAAATTAAATTCTATTAATTACATCTTTTTAAGTACAGATTAGTAAAATAGAATTCAATTAATTTGCGTTTTCAAACGGACTAAAACATATTCTTGCGATTTCATAAAATTCTCATTTTATAACATATATACAAAAGCACCGTTGAGTGGAGTTCTATCTTCTTGTAGTATTCATCTACTAGCATGAACTTTTCATATCTAACATAGATGTGTAAATTTTTTTTTACTGGTTAGTGCAAGAAAGCTCAAAGGAGCTAGTTTCCATCAATTCCCTTATTAATGATCTACATAAATCCAAATAAAAAAATATCACAATTTTCACTTTATACACTTTCTGTTAAAATTGATCAAACCTTATTGATCCATATACTTGATTAATTTAATCTTTGGTTTGGTTTGATCATCTTTCCCGTAAGAAAGTTCTCTTTGATATGTTAGAAAAACAAAAAAGCACAATTGAACCTTGTTCAAGCAAAAAGCCCATTGAAACTCAGACCAACCCACTAAAAGAACATAATCTTTTATTCAGCGTTTTGTAGAATTTCTATCAACATTAGCAATAGCAGGAGAGGAGGTTCTGCAAATTCCCATATAGTCAAGTCAAATTTAACATCTTTTGTGAAATGTGAAGAGATTTTTAAATTAGCAACTGAAACTGGTCCGTAACATTAACTAATGCTGACGAAAGCATTACACAGCAAATACATCATAAATAATCCATTATCTTACATTTCAATTTCATCCTCGTGATACATACACTTAAATACTTTTCCCTTCTTTTTTTTCCCCTTTTCTAACAAAAACAACAAAAGGAATCAGTGAGCAAAAAGTTATGCCCTGGCTTAGTTTCTAACCCCCCTTCAAACTAGGATGACTTCCACCAAAAATCAATTACCCACCTTTCATTCCCCTTTGTTACACCTACTACTTCCAACTACAACCCAAAAAAACAAGGGGGCAACGAACTACCGAAAACAAAAAAAAAATCCATAAAAAAAAAGGAGAGAAACAGATGGCACCTGGGATAGCCCATGGGGTAATGATCTATGCAGAACGATGGGAATCTCCATCTACTCCTCGATACATGCCCTCATCATCTGGAGGTACCATGCCATCTTCATCAGCTGGAATCATGCCTTCCTCTTCTTCTTCCCCAAAATGAGAACGGGAACCATCATTATATCCTTTGTCCTCGTGTCCACTTCCTTGTTCTGTCATTGCCTTGTGGAAACTGCTGCTACCATAAGGGGATATTGACCTCTCTTGCTGGTTTTGTGGTGGTGGGGATGCCCGACTTCTTTCCATCATTGCCTGGTGAAAACTCTGGGCTGGAGACCGCTCAAGAGTTGATGCCTTGTGGAAACTGTTGCCACCACCACGAGGTGATCTCGACCTCTCCCGCTGGTTTTGAGGTGGTGGGGATGCCTTTGTTCTTTCCATCATTGCCTGGTGAAAACTTCGCACTGGAGACCGTGTAGCTGGAGCCCTGTCATACCTATTAGGGCTTCGACTACGACTGCGATCACGGTTCCAGTTTTTACTACGGTCACCCAAGCCCGACCCCTTATCAGGGCTTCGACTGCGACTACGGCCTTTATCATAGCCATCATTGAACCCTCGATCATATCTGTCCATACACAGCAGAAGGCATCGCCTACAGTTAATTAACATTAAGAATAGAAGTAATACGTAAGTGATAGATAGGTGAGACGACCTGTTCAATAACCACATTTTCCCCTCCAAAAAAGAAATTCCAAATTCAAATCCCTTCCCCCAAATTATCAAAAATAAAAAGAAAACGCGATTCCATTTTCACAATTCAACTTCAACAAGAAAAGTCAAGGAAAATAATTTTGATGACAAGAAGTTAAAAAAAAAAAAAAATCACAGATTAAAAGCCACATTATACACAATTTAAAAGGCCAAAACAAGGTAAATCAGACTAGCGTAAAAAGCAAATAGTGGTGCTACTGCAAAAATCAATAATCACCATCACTAGTAACTAAATAATAAGCTCCACATGATAAACCATTTCAATCAAACCCCACATTCCAGACAAAATAATAAACTCAATTCACTTTCTAAGGCAGTTCAAATCAGAAGAAAAGTAAAAGGAAGATCAATAAAAACAGCACATGTACCTGTCTCGTGTCTCATGGTCATACCCACGGCCTCCACCTTTCTCTGGCCTGCCAGAAGAGGAATTAGACATTCCCCAACTACCTCTTCCACCATCCCTTCCACCATAACCAAAATCACTACGCCCACCACGGCCCCCATCACGTCCACCACCAGGACCAGAGGCCCAACGTCTAGGCCTGCCCATCCCACCACCACGAGAAGCCATATCACGAATTTCTGGAGGGACTCGTTGGCTTGCCCCTTCAAGGACTTTAATGAGATCTGAAGCATACTTGGCATCCTGGTCACCAAAGAACGTATAAGCAATTCCAGTAGCACCTGCCCTCCCAGTCCTCCCAATCCTATGAACATAATCCTCCACTCCAGTAGGGAAATCATAGTTGATAACCACCCTGTTACAAATTAACCACCAATTATTTCCATGACCCCTTTTTCTTTCACCACAGCAAAATAGCAAAATAAGAAAATAAGGAAACGGATATTGAAACAATGTAGCCCTCAAGTTATCAGAAGAAAAGGGAAGAACCAATCATAAGAGAAGTTCAGAAATGTGCTTCATCATCCTTACAGTAGCTTCCCCTAATTCTCAATTGGTTACAGGATAGCAATGCAAATGAGGATGCATTTTCTCATTTATGTTCACTTCTTTTTTTCCCAGTAAAGCAAGTTATCCAAACAATTTTCATATGGAAATTCTATCTAAGCTTTGCATCAATTTATCATTCAAGCAAACATATATTACATGGACGTAGACTGTGGAGTGATAAATTAATCTTAACAATGCCAACTTTCTAGCCAAACTATAGCAGGGTGACCAACCTGATGTCTTTAATGTCCAGTCCTCGAGCAGCAACATCAGTGGCAACAAGCACTGGACACCTCCCTGTACGGAACTGATTCAGAACATAATCCCTCTCACTCTGAGATTTGTCTCCGTGAATAGCAGCAGCTCCAAATTGCCGGGTGAGATTACGAGCAAGTTGATCACACATCTTTTTAGTTGAACAAAAAATAATAATCTTTGATCCAGGTTCTTGAGACCGTAATAACTGCTCCAACCTTCTGTGTTTCTCCATAGGTGCCAATACTTCAACATACTACAAGACAACAAGAATTCGATAATTTAAATATTTAACCACTGTCAATTAACCCCAGAAAAATTTAGGTAAATATGGAACAAGGCAGAAAAATATTTCAACCTACAGCAGAAATGTCTAGAATAACAATAATCCATACCTGTGTGATCGACTTGTTTGCCACAAGCTCATCAACATTGCCAATATTAACTTGAACAGGATTGACCAGTAGATCCGCTGCAATTTTCCGAACTTCCCTTGGCCAAGTTGCTGTGTACATGAGGGTCTGGCGCCGAGCAGGAACTTCCTTTACAATCTTCCGTATCTGGGGTTCAAAACCCATGTCCAACATGCGATCAGCCTCATCTAGTACGAGATAAGAAACTTGGCTAAGGCTAATTCTCCTCATCTCAAGAATGTCATTCAAACGGCCAGGAGTAGCAACCACGATATCTGCTCCTCTGTCTAGTTCTTTCAACTGGGGACCCTTTGGTGCTCCACCATACAAACACTACAGCACAACATATCATACCAAATATCAATAACATGTTCAAAAGGATATTAATAAAAATATTTAATTTCTGTTGGTAACAGTAGGAAATATCTGAAGTATAAGATCAAAGTGTTATCAATTATAGACTAACTGAAAAGTTAATGCATGGGTGCTCTAAATTCCTATATGATGAATTGTCACCTGACGCCTGTGGAAATTGCTTCCGTTCAAGGCCTTGTTGCTAAGTGAGGAAGGGCAATGTGAATTTTCATGGAAAGCTCATTAAAACAAATGCCATTTTAGTAAAAATACTAACAGGCAGAAATAAGTAGATAAGCATTACTTATGTATCACGCTGTAATGCCTGATCAAATTACACTTTAAGGAAGATAACAGGACACATCAAGAGAACTGTGTACAAGAAAAAATTTATTCATTCCATTGTATATGTTTTTGTGCGTGTTCATAGAAGCCACATCAACTATAACAAAATGACTTTATGAGGGGAGATGCTTGTGACATAAATATGCTAAGAAAACATTCTGAATAGCCTTGAGCAACATACCGTGCAAGAAATTCTTGACGACTTCCCAAACTTCACAGCTTCATCCTGTATCTGTGTTGCCAACTCTCGCGTTGGTGACAATACCAATACAGTAGGACCAAGCTGAGAATCATTACGACAGCGCTTGAGATGAATAAACCCAGGAACTAAGTAGCCTAAGGTCTTGCCTGAGCCAGTTTTTGCAATGGCCACTATATCTCTGCTCTGCAAAGCAATTGGCCATGATTGTGCTTGAATTGGAGTTGGGGCAGAGAACCCTGCATTATGTACCTGGAAAAAGCAAAAATCCAGCAACTCCCATAAGCCAAAATACTGGCTTCAATTTTTCTGATTGATTTTCTTTTGGGCTTATAGAGGAGTGGCTAATGGCAGAAGAAGCATCATCCCCCATATGCAGTCGACAAATGCTTGCTAATGCAAGCTGGAGCAGGAGGAGGCCTCTTCTTCCGTTTGGACCGAGTGGCAGACTAAATTATCACCAACGGCAGTCCCAGCCATGAACTTCGGAAAGCCCTTCTCAAAAATGGTTGACGGTAAAAGGGCGCTCCAAAATATATGCAAGGCCCCCAAAGAGAGGGCAGCACAGCGTACGACATTAGCTCCTCCCAGGAGCAAATATCGCACCTGCGACAAAAGTACAGATGGCAAAAGTATTAACGGATCTGAAACTCAACAATAGACCTCCAGCAATCACAGAACTTTGCACAAAAAACACAAGTTCATAGTTTTGCTAACTTACAAGAACTCTTGCCCACTAGAATTACATGCAGATATAAACAATAAAGAAGAACAGAAGTCAATACCTCTCTCAGAATCTCAGAAGGAAAGCCAGTAGCTTCAAATGACATAAGAGGTGGGGGAACTTCATCTCCCTAAAATCATGGTTTTAAAAAAATAAGAATCCACATAACAGTTAAATAAATCCACCAGAAAACGAATGAAGACAGATTACAATGTAATAACCAAAAATATGAATATAGATCTAACCACCAGTCAACAAACTACTAGGCTAACTTGCAAGAAATAGTTAGAAACTGAACAATTACTTCTCTAAGTAGATAACTTTTTGTGCCCCCATAAACCAAAATAAGTTAGGAAACTAGGAAGTAAGAGGGAAAAGGGGGAGACCGATACAGAGATTTCAGCTTATAAAAGGACCATTATATGAACTCTGTTTCACAAACCATTATTGACATATGATACATATCAGATTATAAGTCGTAAAATATCATGGCAATGGCATAATGTCCCAAGCAAAAGTATCTGGTATACTAGCACAGAAATCAGATTTTATAGGCTTGGCCATTCAAAATTTATTAGAAGGAAAGTGCCATATGAGTGAAGCTTTTACTAAAAAGCACAGTTACACCCAAACAAATACTTGGCATGGAACATCTACTTTGGGAATACTGAAGAGTTTTAGCTAATGCTTCTAGTGTGGACTTCCGAAATTCCCTCCGTTGAAAATGAAGTTGTGTTTGGACAGCACACCCTTGTTTCCCTTTTAGTGAATTCTTTCCTAATCAAATTAAAAATGACATACAGGCTCATAATTCATGCTGCATTTATGTACAAGTAGAACTGCTAAATGCATGTAACATATGATTTTTGTAAGAAGCACAAAAACAAAAATTATGCAAAAGTTATACAACTCACAGTAACCGAAATTTCATGCCGACGACAATAAGCCTCTGCAGACAAACTGCTTCCACCAGCTGATGATCCATGTCCTCTAGCAGAGGATTCATCAGGCCCATTAGCTGCGCCACTTGGAACATTTTGAAATTGTACAAGTCCACCTCTTGAACTCTATGGCAAAATTAAGAGCATGATATCAGTCCATGTAAGTGCACATATAGTAATTATCAAACGGTCAAGTAACAGGTTCAAAGACAAAATGAAACAGAAGACATACCTGAGTACTCTTTGCTCCAGTATCAGGTTTTGATCCACCATTGTTGCCTCTGCCATACCTTTCATCTTCTTTAACAGGACTATAGCCACGACGAGAAGATTGCTGAACTTGCACTGAAGAACTTATAGGCATTGAAGAAGACTTAGATGGATGAGCTGAGGCTGAAGAAGGCCTCTCATACTGGGTGACATTAGTCTCTGGATTCCAAAAATAAAGGTACCCAGTTTTACCATCAACTAGGCCTCTCCATGGTTTGGGTAGGGTAGGGTCTTCTGGTGCATATCGTGGACCAGCAGACGAAGCAGTTGCAGTTGCAGCCATTGTAGAGGAATTCACCAACACAAACCTATAATAAGAAAATTACAAAAACAATTTAAAGGGGTAAAAATTAAAACCAGTATAAGATCATGACAAAACATGATAACAAATCACGAATCAACTAAACATGATAACATGCAAAAATCTAAACGAATCCATCAATTAAGATATATGAAACAGACCTAAACTCTAAATTCAAAGCCGTATTACCTTGTAACAAATCCAATTCTTTACAAAGGCAATAAAATCCAAATTGAACAACAACAAACTAGAAATCGCGCAAATTGTGGTTTCCTAGATCTTACAGAAAATAAAAGGCAAACATGAAAACAAAATTTCTTTCTATTTTTCCTACCGTTTTCTTAGCAACCAAACAAAGCATAAAAACCCTAGATTCCACTCCGTTCGATCATGAAACAGCAATTGAATAAGAAAATAGATTCAGATCCAAAAAAAATTTTTTTTTTTTTTTTTAATTTTTTCTGTGAGAGATCGTACCTGAAAGTAAAGTATAGAGAGAAATAAATGGAATCGAGAGAAATGCGGTGCTTCTGAGCTTCTCTATCCCTCGCAAAGAGAAAAGTAGGTTTCTGGAGGGTAGAGAAGCGTGTAGAGACCAAAGTGGCAAGTTAAAAATTGATATTTATAATTCAAAGCAGGAGGCTGGACCAGCTGGTGGCTGTATCGAACCGTGTCTGTTGTTATTGTGGTTGAGCTATCATTTGACTATGGTTATCTGTACAAGTAAAATGCTTTGCTAAGCCCATGCATTACTGGTCCGATCTAAACTGCTTCGAGCCCGAATTCGTCCAAATCGACCCTTTTTCTTTTCTTTTTTTTTTTTTTTTTTTTTTTTACATAAATACCTTAAAAAAACCTTAATATTACTTTTTTTTTTTTTTTATGATTTAACTAATTTTCTTATAAAAATATGCTTTTTGACTTTTTTTTTTTTTAACAAAAATATGTTTTTTAGTAATTTTTTTTACATTTTACACTATTCAACTAAATGGTGTATTCATAGTATATTATGAGTATATAATAGTATACTTATAATATATTTTGAGTATATGTTGGGTATATATTTAATATATATCTGTTAAATTTTTAGTGTTCGTTTTTAAAATTGATATTCTAATTCAAAATGATATTCATTCAATATATTTGATATACATTTAATATATTTTAGTAAAATTTGAAAAAATTAAGTTGTTGGTTAATTCATTATTTTAAAATTTATAAAAAAAATTGAATTAAAAATTATTATAATAATAATAAATGATATACTTTTAATATATTATGAGTATACAAAATCAATTATACATATTAATCAAATCAACCAAATAAAAATTAGAAATATTAACAAAAACGGAGGCTCTGCAATAAAATTGTCTTCTCCTCGTATATAATTACAGGTGGCATTCCAAAATATAAATATAATCAACCACATATAAATTAAAGACAAATATATATCTACAAGTCTGAAATTAGAGAAACAAACTAGATGAATCATGTAAATAGATCTAGCACTTTTCCTGTTTGTTTGATTGCTCATATTACAAAAGATCCACCTCCATTATTTCAAAGTCACAAGAAACATATCAGCAATGAACAATGTTTAACTATTACATATTTACATTCACACCATTAAAAATAATAATAAAACTTGTTTGAATCCTAAATGGAACATCCAAATAAAATCATTTAGGAATCATAATTAAAACAATAACAAAGATTAATAAACAGCTTAAAAGGTTAATTTTCTGTTGATTGTTGAAAACTTGTGAAAGTTTCGAAAAAAAATCTTAAGGTATACGCTACGAACCAAACCTCTTCAAGTAAAGCCTAATTCAACTAATAAGTTAATCCAATAAAGCTCTATTTTCTCTTTGTTTCACTATATCATCAAAAGAACAAACATGACTTCAATTTTCATATTTTCATTTAGTTTCTTCTCATCTCCTTGGGCTTTCTTGGCAACCAAATAAAGCTTAGGCTCAAAAATCAAACTACATTTTGACTTGCAAGAAAAGTTACAGCTCTAGAAAACGAAAAATCAAGCTGAAAACTCAAAATTCATAAAATTATACACTAAAAATGGAAAATGAAGGATCCAGAGAGGCAAAAACTCACCATTTGAAGCCAATTTATAAACTACCATTTTCACTGCTAAGGATTTGGAGTGGTAATTTAGGAGTGTCAAAACGTGTTGGTGGGTCGTATTCATGTCGAATTAACCTACTCAGGTGACATGATTAGGGTCAATACGAACGCGATCCATTTATTAATCATGTCACCCTAACACGACACGAAAATTAAACGGGTTACACGAATACGACACGTGTAATCCATTTATTTAATTGGATCGTATATGGGTCATGAACCCGATACAACCCATTTAACCTGTATGACATTTATAATCTGAAAAATATAATATATTTGTTACAAAATTAATTGTAATATTGTTCATAAATCAAATCGTGATTAAAATTATAAATTCATTAAAAATTTCATATTTCATATATTTTTTAAACATTCAAGCAAGCACCATAAAACAAACTTAAATAAGATTTTGTTTATATTTGGTTTTTTTGTCATTTTATTTTTTTATTTATTTTGTTTGTCTCTTCCAATGCAATATAAATGACTATTTAACCCTCAATATTACTAAAAAAATATGCAGGTTATAAATAGATTGGGTCGGATTGGCACGACTCAAAACGACATGTGAAATTAAACAAGTTGTAACGGGTTAGTAGGTCAACCCGTTACACGACTCGTTTAAACAGTGTCATAAACGGGTCAACCCGTTTACCGATACGGACCTGCTAAACTTCAACCCTAACACGAAATTTTTTCGTGTTTGGCGAATCAGGTTAGCGTGTCATGACCCTTTTTGACACCCTTAAGTGGTATGAAAAGAACAGGAAAGGAAAAAGTTAAATCGGAAAAGATGATGCAGCCGCGGAAGCTTTGTGCAAGTGCCATTGCCTGCACAATTACAACGGTTCTGAAATTTGCCCATTAAAAATTTTAAAGAGTTACAAAAGCATTTGTTTGTAAAACATAAAGTAAAAAAAAGTGTGAAAAAATAAATGACGCAGTGGTACAAATGTAAGAAAAGAAAAATGAGCGTCTAATTGAAAATAAAAATAAAAAAAGTGAAGATTTTTAGAGGAATTTAAATAATAATAATTTAACAAGTAGAAAAGAAGAAAATAATTCTTATTCAATTCATTTGTTGCTTGATTATAAAAATAAGAGCATTACAAAGTATTTATACATTAACACATGCTAAAAATATATATTCAAAATATAGTAAGTGAATTTTGTTCATAAACTTAAAACTAAATTTTAACAATTTGTTAAATATGACTTATAATAATAACCTGTAATTAATTAGTAATGATGTTTAACACTCCCCCTCATTACTAATTTTTCCTTTGAAATTTTTCTTCGAAATCATCTGTAGTTGCTTTCGGAATTTCTCCAACTTTTCATTGTTAAGTCCCTTCGTGAAAATATCTGCTAATTGATCCTCTGTCTTTACTTAAATTACTTTGATTTCTCCTGCTAGAGACTTTTCTCATATAAAGTGATATTGTACTTCTATATGCTTTGTCCTTGCATGAAAATCTGGATTTTCAACTAAGCAAATTGTTGACTGATTATCACAATATAATGAAACTGGGTAATTTACTGGTTGATGCAAATTCTCCATCAGTTGTGCTAACCAAGTGCTTTCTTGTGCTGCCATTGTCGCTGCTCGATATTCCTCTTCTGTTGTTGAAAGTGACACTGTTGGTTGACTTTTACTGCACCCAATAACTGCTCCAGAACCTAGAGTGAACACATAACCAGTAGTTGACCTCCGTGTGTCATAATCACCAGCATAATCAGCATCACAATATCCTTCCAATTTGCAAGGTATTCCACTCTCGTAGAATAAACCGAGATCAAGTGTTTCTTTGATGTATCTCAAAATTTTCCGAATTGTCTCTAGGTGAGTCTTTTTAGGATTTTTCATAAATTGACTAACAACTCCAACAACAAACGCAATATCTGGTCGTGTAAGTGTCAGATAAATTAAACTGTCAACTGTCTGTCGATACATTGTAGAATCCTCCAAATCTTTTCCTTCTTCCATACTTAGTTTGGAGTTCACCTCTATTGGAAGAGTAAGAGGTTTACAATCAAGCATACCATATTTCTGGAGAAGATCTTTGGCATACTTTTGTTGGCATAAGAAAATCTCTTTTTCTGTGCGTTCTATTTCCAATCCTAGAAAGTGATTCAATTCTCCAAGTTCTTTCATTTGGAAGCGAACTGACATGTTCTCTTTTATCTACTGGATTTCTTCCTTATCATCTCCAGTTATGATAAGATCATCCACATACACTAAGATTATTGCTAGCTTCCCTTCTCGAGCTTTGATAAATAAGCTTGAATCTGTTGGTGCAATTGTATAACTACTGTGAATGAGAAACTCAGAAATCTTGCCATACCAAGCTATAGGGGTTTGTTTCAACCCATACAATGCCTTCTTTAATTTGCACACGTAATCAGGAAAGAGTTTGTTCTCAAATCCTCTGGGTTGCTCCATGTACACTTCTCAATCAAGCTCTCCATTCAGAAAAGCATTTTTCACATCCATTTGCCATAAGTTCCATGACTTACTTGCTGCAAGTGTCATTAACACACAAACTGTTGCTATTTTGGCTATTGGACTAAATGTCTCATCATAGTCTAATCTATATTATTGTGAAAAACCTCGTGCCACCAGTCGAGCTTTAAATCTTTCAATTGATCCATCTAGACGAGTCTTGATCTTATACACCCACTTGCAGGATATGGGTTTCACGTCTTTGGGTTTTGGAACTAAATCCCAAGTTTGATTTTCGACAAGAGCTTTAATCTCTTCTTCCATGACCTTTCTCCATTCAACTTTCTGTGATGCCTCTTCATAAGATGTGGGCTCCCTTTCTTCTTCTACTAGTGCATACTTGGGATTTGGCTTTTTAGACCTAGTTGATCTTCTCAATTGCGGTGGTTGTTCTTCCAGCATCTCTTCTACTGGTTGACTTTCTATTTTTTGATAAACACTAGTTTTCCATGGTGTCTCTTGAGATTGTAACTGATAGAGATCAAGGTGGAATGATGGGATTCGAAAATGCATAAATCTATTCAAAGTCATTCGAATCCATTTTGCCATGTCTATTGGGCTGTTTTGTTGTTCAAGCCAATTATCTATCCTAGAACTTCTTTTTATTAAGTTTATTTAGTGTTTTGGGCTGCCAAAGTTATGTGTTAAGCCCAAGGTATGTTTAAATTATTTTATTTTTATGTTTTAAGTAGTTTTGGGCCTGTTTTCAAGTAGCTAAAAGCCCAATCCGAATTTAGCTTTATTTTAAGTTAGAATAAGTTTAGTCCTATGGCCAAACA
>CATKHJ010339715.1:0-14527 GCA_949750685.1 Vernicia montana | reverse complement strand
AAAATTATTCTCATAGTCAAGTTCCTTTAAGGAACTAATTGATCCTTGTATAAAATTCCTTTGTTCCTGCAATCGAACATCTTTCACTGAATCCTATATGATTCGTCATTGTACACTGATTATCTTTTATTAAATCTTATACGATTCATCATTGTACACTGTTAATTCAAAACATTGAACAGTTTATATACTGGATCCTAAGTGATCATACTGTCTTACTATAAAGTAGAAATCCCCGACTGATGTGGGTATTACATCAGATTGTGTGCACACGGGAAAAGTCTGCGGATAGGATGAGCGTATCCGCCTCAGCTAGGAGGGGTGGTCCTAGCCGTGAGACTTGATCAGTCTTACACTATATACTGTTATGAGTATGTAAGCAATAGCTGTCACTCTACTGTTTACACTAGGAAGCATACCGCTTCCAATACTGTGATTTATGCTAAAATGATATTATTGAATCTCAAATGTTACTGACCACTGGTATCGAATCCCAACCGTTACTAATCGTTTTCATTAAATCTTAATTGTATTGATCATTGTAGTGAATCCCAACTATCATCGTTCACTGTTAATGAATCCTTACTGTCATCGTTCACTGCTAATGTATCCCAACTGTCATTGTTCACTGCTGGAAATCCATAACGGTCAGGAGGACCCGCAACTCTAGAGGAGCATCGTAAGACCGATGCAGAAACAGATGGCATGGCAGGTGCGGAAGGGGGGCAGCACTAGAGGTGTCCGCTGGTATACTATGCCTGGCTTGAACCTTTCCACATGAGTACTAGAAGCACTAGGAGTGTCATCAAAGGAAGGCAAGAACTCAAAAGAAGACTTTGGTGATGAAGTCATAGGAAAGAACCACTGATTTTCAAAAAATAACACATTCCTTAAAACATGAATCCGATTGAAATTTGGATCATAGCATAAATAACCCTTTTGTGTGACACTATACCCTAAGAAGGCACAACGAACAGATTGGGCATAATGCTTATTTCTGTTTGTTGGAGGAAGATGCATAAAACAAACACACCTAAAAATATGAATATGTGTGTAAGTAGAATTGCGATGATGAAGCCTGAAATATGGAGTCTCAAAATCTAACACTTGGGAAGGAAGTTTATTTATAAGAAAGGTGGTTGTGGTGAGTGCTTCTACCCAAAACTTAGGAGGAATAGACGATTCAATTAATAGAGTCCTGACAACATTTAAAAGATGACGATTCTTTCGTTCAGCTACTCTATTTTGTTGCGGAGTATAAGGACAAGAACGTTGAGAGATCATCCCTTTGGATTGCATAAAATATTGGAATTCATGAGACATATATTCCCTACCCGAGTTAGACCAAAGAATTTTTATAGTGGCTGAAAATTGAGTTTGAACCAGCGCTAAGAACAATTTGAACATAGAAAAAACTTCTGATTTGTGTCATAGGAAATAAACCCATGTATATCTGCTGTAGTCATCGATAAATGTCACAAAATATTTGTATTGGGTATGAGAAATGGTAGGACTAATACCCCAGACATCACTATGAATTACCTCAAAGCAGTGTTTTGCTCTATTACCTTCAGATGGAAAGGGTAAAATCTTACTTTTGCGAAGTCTACAAGTTGCACAATCAGGAAACACAACAGAAGATTGCACTTTATTATTCAATAGACCTGATTTCAACAAATAAGATAGAATCCTAAAATTAGGATGACCAAGACGCTTATGCCAGATTTCATTAGACACTTTAGACTCATTACAAATTAAGGATAGTATAGGGGAAGTATATAAGCTGCGCGGAATAGGTAGTTGTAGAAAAAAACAAACGTCCATGCTTAGGCCCCTTCGCTATCAACTGCCCTGACATCTGATCCTGCACGACACAACCATCATGAGTAAAATGGACATCAAAATTTTAGTCCATAAGCTGACCAACAAATACTAAATTTTCAAATAGATTAGGTGATACAAAAACATCCTTAAAGGAAGAAGATACATCACCAACTGCCGCAATAGGTAAATTACTACCATTAGCTGTTTGAATGTGTGAGGAGCCACAATATTTTCTGATGTTACTTAACCCATGAGAAGAATTATTCATATGATTAGAAGCACCTGAATCAACGATCCAAGAACCAGTACCTTGAAGTTCAAGTGCTGAAAATGCATGCACAATCATATCCTACAGGGTCTCTCGAGTTAAAGGTGCTGAAGGTTATAAGACCACCTTAGAAGCTGTAGGATCAGCACTAGAAGTAACAACAACATGATAGGCCTTGTTGGAGCATGGAGGACGAGTAGGACACTCCTTAATGATGTGCCCTAACTGCTTGCAGTAGTTACAAAATTTCTCAAGATAGTGAGGTGCAATATGGCCATATTTCTTACAGTTATAGCATTGTGTGGTACTCATGTCTTGACCCTTCCCCTTTTCCTTGCCATGGGCAACATAGGCAACTCATACAATATTAGAAGAAACACGAGCTTGCTCCATAATATTCTGAGTATTGATACGTTGTTCCTCACGCAAGAGTTCTCCAAAACAAACCTCCAAAGTTGGAACATGATCTCTATTTAATAGAGAGGCACGAACAGATTCAAACTCAAGCTGCAATTTCATTAGAAATTAATCTCTTTGACTAGTTTTATGTACTTGTTGGATTGCCTCCAATCCTTCTGCAGAGATCTTGGATGTAACAAGATCTGAATAATCATTCCACAAAGTAAGAAAACCATAATAGTATTCTTGAACTGATAAATCCCCTTGAGTATAGTTAGCAACAACTAACTCAAGCTGGAAGCGTCTAACATTGTTATCTTGGTTATAGACTTGCTTGAGATAATCCTACATGCCCTTTGCAGACGTATGAGGACGCAAAGAAAGAATCAGATATGGCTCCATGGAAACAAGTATCCAGGTTATGATTTGATTATCTTTGGCAGCCCAAGCTGCCTTATCTGCTGCAGTAGATCCTTCTTTGGTGCTACCATTTATATGGCCCCATAGCTCCTTACCCTTAAGAAATGTCTCCAATTGAAACTACCAGGTAGCATAATTTTTTCCTGTGAACTTGATACAGACATGATCTGACTTCTCCATATTTACTAAGGCTATGGTTGAGAAAGCTAAGATTTTTTAAGTGTTTGCTCTCACTTTGGCTATGACTGAGAAAGCTAAGATTTGTTGCATGTTTTCTCTGATACCATATCAAAATGGTTCGACTTATCTTCTCTTTTGAGAAGGTCTTTCATTATATAAGCAAAATTGCCAACTATATAAGGAAACTATAGTTATACATGCTAATTACATGGAGTGATCCTAGGAAGCTATACATGGCAAGCTAAATCTCCTAACACATTTATGAGAGAATATACAGCCTATATCAATTATAGATATTATACAGCTATTGACCTATCATTATTACAATTATTATACAGCTGTTGACTTATCATTATGGCTATCTATTGTCAGTGTATGTCTAGTAATTTAGAAGGACAAATATACGATAAAAAACTCATTTATTATAAATTTGCAAATATATGACTTCCAATTACCCTTTAAATGTCGTATCTGTAGGCTAAAGTCCGATACATAATGGCCAATCCATAAGGTATTGGACCATATTTAAAACCATGCCTTAGACACAGGGATCATGAGCCTATAGAAACTTTGGATGTCATTGGTAATACATACATCCATAGTACTAAGCAGCTGTACCTTTCAGGGGAAATTATCCAAAGTTAGTTGTTCTACTTCTCATTGCAGGGAGCAGGGGCCAAGTTCTTAAGCCAGTAAATTCAAAGGTTTTCACAATGTTTCTAACAACTCATTAATGTCTAATTACAAGAAAAGACATATTTCAACTTTCACAAATACATAGTCTTCTCTGCTTAATAGATGCCAAAGTGCATGATTAGAGCACCTGAGAAAATCAGAACAAAGTCAAAAAGCAAGCTCAGTTCAAGAAATGGAGCCTAAAACAAAGACACATTATGATGGCAGGGCAGGAAAAACAAGTAAAATTATGTCATGCAAAGCCTTGGTGGAACACCTCAATTTCTTAGGCAATCAAGGTGTACCAACAGCAACACTAAATGATATATATTCATTAATATTGTCACTGAAAGCGCAAAGTATCTTGTCTGCAGATATACTTTTTTCAGTTTTAGAAAGAAGTTCACACACAAGATGTCTTGTCTCTATAAGTACGAGTGCAAATTCTGAAAAGAAAACAAAGATCATATTTCCCTTGTCAAATGACTTGGTCACCTCTCCTGTGCTGTCTCTGCTTCTCCAGGGTGGTCAATTATCTCAAATAAAGCTACTATTGCTCAAGTAAATTTTCAAGGTAGTAAAAGTTTAATATTTAAGAAATACACAAATGCAGATTTCCATTGTTAAGAACTGCCTCAACAAAACAGGATAGGGAAATTGCATGTCCATATCCTTTTTCTTCTTTAAATTTTACTGCATTCTTCATATTTCTTAGTTGTAAGTCTTGGGAAAATTAGTTAGTATAAGATAGGGCTCTCTGAAAAAAGAAAAAAAAATGACATGAATTTTATCACTCATTTTGTCATTTTAATAGTGTAAGATTAAAACACACAAAGGGGCATCCAAAAAAGAGAGAAGGGAAATAAACTCACAACAGAGAGAATATCCTTGGAAGACCCTTTTAACATGATGGAGGCCAAGCCTTTGAATCAAGAATAACCTTCTGAATTGAACTTTATTTTGACTAGAAGAATTTGAGAACCAATAGTCAAATAAAAGCTTGTCACTGAGATTCTGACAGAATATACAAAAAAAAAATAATAATAATAAAAACAATAAAAAATACACACACAATGCATACATTAGATTTAAGTAGACCTGTTCATGAGCCAGGCCTAGGTTTGTAAAATGTTAAATTTTCTAAAGGCCCGGCCAGCAGCCCGCAATTTTCTTCACTAATTGAGGCCCGCGGTCTTGCCCATGAACAAGTCTAGATTTAAGTGATCAAATTGTCAAAGGAATTGCTGATACACATCTATAAGAAGTACAATATTAAGGGTGAGAGACAGAGAGACCCCTGTAATTACCATAAAAGCATCTTCAACAGTGGGAACTGTTTGACCATGAAACTCCTGTGTAGACTGGTGACTGGTGAGACATGTGCAGATCTTTAATCTACAATGACAAACTAACAATACTATAACTTAATTGGGATTATTGAATTGGACTACAAAGTATATAGCTCAAGATGGCACCTGATGCAACCAGTGCTTGGTTAAAATATAGGGCGAGTTCGAGATGAATATTCTCCTGAAACACCATCCAATAATTCTCCAACCAACCTCATCAGCAAAGACACCTCAAGAGGCATCATCCTTTTTTCGCAAAATTGAAGCCTTATGGTACCTTTGTTTCTCGATCTCTTTTTCCAGGAATTCCAAAGTTGTGTCAGTGATATGGTTCGGCAAGCAACCTGCATCCAGCATCATTTTCAAGAACTTGTATGCATCTTTCAAACGACCTGCCTTGCTATGAACTTCAATCAGAGTATTGTAAGTGACCACATCAGGATTTATTCCGCTGGTTTTCATCTGTTCAAAAAGCATTTTAGCTTCATCAATCCTGCCAGCCTTCCCCAGTGCGTTAATCAAGGTGTTGTACATAACTATGTCAAGGTACCCGCCTTGCTTCACTAGCCTATCTAGAACAGAGCTGGCTAGATCTGCCCTTCCCATCTTCCCCAGCCCTTGAATTATCACATTATATGTTGCTATGTCTGATGGGCAAACCTTTTCACCCATTTCATTGAGGACATCCAGTGCCTCATTGAAATACCCTTTCTTGACAAAAGAACTCATGATAGAATTGTATGTGTAACTCACAGGGTTCACACCCATATCCCTGAATATTTCAAACAACTTGCAGGCCAAGCTCAGCTTTCCCTTGGACAAAAATATGGACAAGAAAGTATTGACCATATCAATATCAAAAGCGTTAATCCCCTTCACTTGAACTCTTTGGCCTCTAGAAAGTGAAAATAGCTGAGAAAAATGACCAGTGGACTTCACTTGATTGGCCAAATGATCCAAATATGGAGATGATGACCACTGATCAGTGTCAGCTGCTGAATTTTTATCTTCTTCAGCCACACTATCATCGGAACCACGGTTCTCTGAGTCAGGGTACCTTATTAAACTAACAATCTCACTTAGATTTCCATTAGACGGGAACATGGGTGTATAGTCCTTTCGTCTCCTCTGCAGATTTTTCAATGAAACCTGCATATTCGCCTGCCAGTTAAGAACATTTGGTACTAGATTACCATCCCTTATGTGCTTCATTAACTTCTCTGTCCAATCCCACCTACCTTGTTTATGAAATTCAATCAAGAGTGATGTTATGGTAACGAGGTCAACCACAAAGCCTCTCTCCTCCATTTCTTCCACCAAGTGTAGTGCTTCCTCAAGTTGACCTTCCCTACAAAGTTGGAGCACAACGATACTGTAAGTAACTGCATCTACAAACTTGCCCTTCTTCTTCAAATCACAAAATAACTTGTAACCAGCTTCAGCCCTACCATTCTTACACAGCCCATCAATCAAAATATTGTACGTCCAGGATGAGGCCCTCACTCCATCCTGAACCTTCTTCTCAAACAACTGGCATGCTTCCATAACTTTCTTTGCCTTGAACATTCCATTTAGAAGAGAATTGTAAACAGCGGTATTTGGAAGGAAAGCATTATATTGCATCTCACTAAATATTTTTATTGCATCATTCATCCGGCACGATCTAGAGCACCCCTGAATAAGTATTTGATATGTGAAGGCATCAGGCTCATGACCAGACCCTTTTAATTCCTCGTATACGACCAGTGCATCCTTCACCTTTCCATGCAAACATAGCACATGAAAGAGGCTATTATAAGTGCACAAATCAGGACCAAATGATACAGAATCCAAACTCTTTTGTTTCATTTCTTTGAAGAGACTTAAAGCAGTACCTAGATCACCCCAACTGCCAAATGAATGAATGCAAATGTTGAAACCATATGTATCCAACTCAAACTCCCTTTTCTCCCTCAATTTGTCAAAAACCTTTTTGAATTCCACCCTCATATCTGCCCTTCTAAGAGAAACAAATAATGCATTACATGCAATGGAGCCAGGAAGTGAAGCGCCAACAATATTTCCAGCAGCACCTTCTTCGACAGCACTATTGGAAGCTTCTAGGAGCTTAAAGAAGATGGACAAGACCAAACCAACCTGATTTTTCCTAGCTAGTGCCACAAGAACAGAGTCATAGATGTGGGGGTTCAAATTAGTTCCTAATTCCTCCATGTAATCAAGGATCTCAAGTGCAAAGTCAAAGTTACCCGATCGAATAAATGCATCAAGTAGAATCTTAAAAGTCTTGTAACCAACAAGCACACCATCATCCTTCATTGAATGTAACAAACTGGGAATCTCATCAAGGTACCCAGCACGGCACAAAGTGCGAAACATGTAAGAGTAGGTGCAAGCAGAGTGCTTGTAACTATGTCTGAGAGAACACCATTTGAAGAAATCAATCTTCTTGGAGGCATCAAGCGAGCTTTGGTGTAGTATTTGGAGGACTAGAGGCTCTGATAGAGAAATGGCATCTGGGTTGAGATTGCGAGTGCCAGACTCATAGAGGTTCTTGGTTAGAAATGCCACCAGGAGGATGTTGTCCAGTTGAGATGATGATGATGATGATGATGCTGAAAATTGACCGAATCTTATGCCGTGTATGGTGGAGTTCAGTTTTGGGGTTTCACTGAGAATTGAAGACAGGAATGCCTGAGTTCTTTGATAGTGGTGGTGCATCTTGACATTAATCCACTTGTGTCCTCTAAGCTTGAGCTTCTACCCACATAGAAGGGGAGGTGTTAAGGATAAGATGTCACACCCATCCCCTTCTCCACTGGGGATTGGCATGAAACCGCCAAAATAGCTAAACTTCCCCTGCAAAATCACAATTTTATTAATTCATGCTCGTTATAAATGCATAAACATATTTCAAATTCAACAAAATGTACTGTACAAATTAGGCCGATTTAAATTTTACAGAACTATCCAAATAATTAAATTACAACCAGTCATCAAATACAACATATTTAATATTTGCAACTTCTCAAACTGGTGGAATCTAGCAAAATGGAGCTCTACTATTAGCTATATTGCACTCATACTTCCAATTTTCTCATATCCAACTTTAACCAATTTTCTCATAATTCTCAACAAAAAATCCAAAATACACAATCGCCACTTGGCCAACTGGGACTACAAGGGTCACCTCGTCCTCCATTTAAAGCTTAAATCCATATTTCATAGTCACACTCCATAAGGCAAAGTTTATAATAGATTGGTACAGGTCATTATGTAGCAAGGTTCTTTTATGCCATTAAAGCCTATAAATACTTGTTTTTTTTTTAAGTTTTGCTATTTTTAATAGCAACAACTACGTATATAGGTTTAATATATTCACTTCTTTTATACAACGTCCATCATTACTCATATTTAGATCTTGCTTCTCAGTCATCAATCTGAATTTTATAACAAAAATGACAGTGTATAGTTTATTAGCCGGTGTCCCATTTTTCATGATAACATGTTTAGAAAGTTCAAAGCATGCTTGTTAACAGCCTTAAAATTACACTCTTATATTCTACATTAAAAAATTTAAGCTATAGATATAATAAACATGGAAACCTATTGAAATTTGGCAAGTTCTTACATGTAATCTGTAACAAATTAATAACTAACTTATTTATATTACTTAGAAACTACAGCTAGATACTAATTACCCTAATTCAATTTTCATTTTATAAATTTATATATATTCAATTTAATTAATTCATGTAAGCTGAATAAATTACATAGATATATGAACCTATTTAATCTTGTTAAAAGCATTTTCAATTAGTTAACTTTTTAACACTACTTTTTACTTTCAAGGATCAATTTGCTTAATTAATTCTCAAATCTTATGTCCTATCCCAAGCATTAAAATTATTCACATGATCAAACACAAATTCCAAACTAAAATTTCCAGCAAAGGTTCAGTATCCAATTTTCCATTTTTCCAATTACCAATATTATACCTTAACTCCCCATTTAAATTATAATTCACATGCACTTCTAACAATATTCCAATTGATATAGAATCATACCTATTTGTTAAGAGAAATGCTTGAATAAAATAACCCAAAAAATTTTGTATTGTTAACTAAGAAAAATCACCCAAAAATTTTCATAAGAGAAATGCTTGAATAAAATTTAAATGTAAAAAACCTAGAATAAAACATGATTAGTGGAGACTAACCTCACAAATGAAGAACCCATTGCATAAATCGGTGCAAAGGTATACAGGAAGATTAACTTAAACTTGATTGATTAGGTTACTTCTTTTTCTTGCTTTTTCCGGTGGTTTGATGGATAATAAAAGGCTGAGAAGCTCGTCAATGAAGAGTTGCCCGTCCCTTCTCCCTTTATCTTTCCGTTCTCAGTTCTCCTTTTCCCACTCTCTTTTCCCGTTGCTCGTTTCCTTTTACTCTGAATTTTGGGCATTGTCTTTTTCTTTTTTTCTTTTTTTTTTTCTCAATTTAAAATTTTAATTACAATTTTACCTTGAACCATATAAAAAAATTAAATTTTATTAATTGAAAAGCAAATAGGATAAATTAATCATTAAACATATTATATTATAATTTGATTTTTAAATTTTAATGAAAATTAATTAAAATCTTTAATTTTACAAATTTAATTTATTGAATTGTTAATTTATTCTTAATAATTTATCAAATTTACAAATTTAGAGAATACAATTAAGTTTTATTAAAATTTAAAAATTAAAATAATAATATTTTAGTATAATAAGTTTTAAGATTAATTTTAATTTTACCTCAGACTAATGTGAAAATATTATTATTATTATTATTATTATTATTATTATTAATTTGAAATAATCAACTTAATTTAATACAAAATACACCACTCGTTATGAAAAAAAAACATTAATATGTTTTTTTTAAAAAAAAACATCAATATTGTTTTGATCTTATAATTGTTTTTTTTTTTTTTTTATGAAAATTAGGATACAGGTGTTACATATTAGAGGAGGTGAAATCATTTGCACCTAATTTTGGTGGAAGCTCTAGTGATGATCATCTAAGTACAGAGATCTCAAAGATCCCATAGTCTCCAAAATCTCTAGAAAATTTTCAAATTTGGAACAAACAGAGAGATTCCAATTTTACAAATACTGCTTGGATGAATCTCAAATTCCTGTACAATTGCCCAAATGCAATTCAACCAATTCAGAGAACCACTCAATTGATGAGGAAATTTCTTTTTCTTTTATTCATAGTCCCATTTTAAATACAACCCCTCGGAGCTCAGGAAAAATGGTGATACTTGAGCAGCCAATTCTGAAAGGACGCTCTTCTATTGCAGTATCACTCAAGCAAGATGAAACACTAAACTATCCAATGAAACATTAAACTATCAATGATAAACGAAGTCCACATATATCATCTTGAATAACCACAAATTTGGAAAATGTTCATGTCAGTATAGTTCATGTTCTAACGAAAAACAATAGAGGTATCATCATGGCAAAGAAAAACCTTCTTCGCGACATTGAGTTCTAATATCTTGCATAAGCTGTTGAAGTAGACTCGGATTGCTCGTGACTATAGCATCTACACGCTCGAACAACATCCTTCGCATCGAATCCGCATCATTAACAGTCCAAGCATATACCTCTTTATTCCTCCTGTTATGATAACCAAATGTCGTCTAGTAACATGCATTTACAATTGCATACCAACTAGATTGTAAAATTTAACACGGATTTCATAATGCATTACTTGCCTATGTAGAATTCTCACAAGCTTTTCATCAATCAATGGATGGTAAACACCAACCACTCCAGCATTAGGATCCACCATTAAGTTGGTTCTCAATCCTGTATTAGGATCCACCATGACAATATAGCCCACCTACTTGAAGACATGCTAGTAAGTTAATTTTGCACATGGTAAAAAGAATCCAATGCTCAACATCACCCACAACTCTTACAAATATCCAGTTAATTCTAGTTTAGTTTTCCAGAATTTAAACAACAGCACATTATCAAACATAAAGTTTCAGAGAAAGATCCACAGGTAAAATGAATTACCAAGTTCCTTAAGTTCCAATCTTGCAGCTAAAAGCTGTAGCAGACTAATGTATTAATATTAACCAAAAAAGGTTCAACTTGGGTAAGATCAGCTGGGGTGATAGTTAAGTCCAGCCATGCAACTTGTTAGCATAGATAGTTGGACTACGACACATCTCTTTATGAAATGAACCAAGGGCCCCAAGATAGCAGAAGAAAGCCTCTGTAAATCACCCTCTTGACCAGCAGACATGAAAATTAGAAAACGTCCAACTTTCATTCCTTGCCATTGTTTATCTTTTCCCAAGTAATCAAAATTAGAAAAAATAGTAACACAGAACAATCACATTCTAACCAATCAAAATTATCATTTAGACATAAAAACAGTAAAATTTGATTTACCGTAACATCCTTTGATAGTTTGATCACATCCCTGGCTAAACTGTCACTTTTAGCCCAAACAAGGCAATTCTTACATTCTGCTCTCTCAACCTGAAAGCTTCAGCAAAGAAAGTGTAAGAGTTACATACCTCTGACTCAGAGAGTAATGCATGACAAAACAATTTAGAATAATCACGAGCCTGTAGAAACTTTGATTGTCATTGGTAATACATAAATCCATACTATTGAACAGCTTTATTTTTCAGGGAAATTATTCATAGTTAGCTGTTTTATTTCTCATTGCAGGGGCCAAGTTTTTAAGCCAGCAAATTCAAGGGTTGGGTTTTCATAATTCAACTTTCACAGATATGTAGTCTTCTCTGCTTAATAAATGCCAGAGTGCATGATTAGAGCACTCAAGAAAATCACAAGAAAGGAAAAAGTCAAAAAGCAAGCTTAGTTTAGGAAATACTTGTTAAGAAACACCAGGGAAATGACACAAATTCACAGCCTATAATAAAGAATATATTATGAGGATAGGAAAGCAAGTAAAATCATGTCATGCATAGCTTTGGTGGAACATCTCAATTTCTTAGCCAATCAATGTGTACCAGCAGCAGCACCAGCACCAGCACCAAATGATATATATTCATTAATATCATTACTGAAGGCAAAAAGTATCTTGTCTGAAGATATATTTTTTTCAGTTTTAGAAAAAAATTCACACACAAGAAGTCTTGTCTCTATAAGTACGAGTGCAAATTCTGAAAAGAAAACCTTCAAGTTCTAGGAAGATCATATTTCCCTTGTCAAATGACTTGGTTACCTCTCCTACGCTGTCTCTGCTTCTCCAGGCATTATCTCAAATAAAGCAACTATTGCTCAAGTAAATTTTCAAGGTAGTAAAAGTTTAATATTTAAGAAATGCACATATGCAGATTTCCGTAGTCAAGAACTGCCTTAGGAAATTGCATGGCCATTGTTCCATATTTTTAAAAAAAGAATTTACTGCATCGTTAGTATTTTGCAAGTCTTGGGAAAATTAGTTAGTATAAGACAGTGCTCTGTGAAAAAGGGAAAAAAATGCAAGATGAATTATATCACACATTTTATCATTTTAATAGTGTAAGATTCAAACACATAAAAATTCCAAAAAAGAGAGAAAGGGGAATAAACTTACAACAGAAAGAATATCCTTGGCAAGATCCTTTTCATATGATGGAGGCCCAACCTTCGCATCTAGGATAACTTGCCGAACTGAATTCGATATTGTCTAGAAGAATATGTGAATCATAGTCAGATAAAAGTTTGGCACTGAGGTTTTGACAGAATATACAAAAAAGATAACAATAAAAGATGTGCGCACACAGTGCATACATTAGATTTAAGTAAATGTTCAAAAGGAATTGCTGATGCACATATATAAGATGTACAATATTAAAGGTGAAAGACAGAGAGAAACCCTGAAATTACCTTCAAAGCATCTTCAACAGTGGGAATTGTTTGATCACGAAACTCCTGTGCAGACTGGTGAGACACGTGTAGATCTTTAATCTACAACCACAAAATAACATATAGTCTCAATCAACATTGCTCATATATATTGACAATGATGCATTGGTTTGCATGGAAAGAGACTTTTAGCCTTTTTCTTACTGAATATTGAATAATCCAATGAAATCTACCCCTTTAATTGAGATTAACATGATATTCTTCTTTCATAATAAGATCATGTGAATTAGCCAGTGCAAAAAACAATATGTGAAAGACTGAAAGCTATATAGAGCTTTAGAAAATACCTACAGATTTCAAAAGTTATATATTTTTATGTTTAACAAGGTTGCAGTTAATAAGAGGTATGCTCCAAGTATTTGGAACTGAAAAATAAGATATACCTACAAAGTGTCAAGGACTCTTAATTGTTGCATTGATGCCAATGCAAGTACAAATTTGTTAAAAGAAAATTTTAAGTGAGACCATTATATAAATTAGATGATTGCAGAGACATAATGCCATAATTGCATAACTAGGAAAAAACTTTTATTTATAGAATACAAACATCAAGAAGATATAATTAAAACGTCAGCAAGGATCTTTAAGTAATTAACTGTTTATTAATTTTGGCAATTAGAGAAACTTCTTCAACACAACTGACAATAGGACTGAGCACGGTTCGGTCTAATTTGGAGATTTGAAAATTTCCGGAATTGGATTGAATTTCGGGGATTTTAATTTGTGGATAACCGGAACCAGAACCAAAATAAAAAATCTCCGTATTTGTGGATAACCGGAGCCAGAACCAAAATTTCGGTACAATACAATTCGGGGATCGGATATTTCGGTTTCGGTCCAATCCAATACAATACGGAGATTCGGATATCTTGAAAAAAAAAGAAATAAAAACATGCAATTTGATAATTTATATGAACAAAAATAATCAAAATCTAGAATTTATCAATGATTTTAAACTAGAAAAATATAATTACTGTAAAAATATATAAATATAATTATATTAATATTTTACTTAATTTAAATAATTTTAATCTTGACTTATATACTACTTAAAGCTAATAAATAATTTCTTATAAGTTATAACTACTTTCTAACTTTTTATACAAACTATTAGCCTATTACAAATAATTTCTTATTGATGATGTATTCCATAGATATTAATTAATAAAAGAATATTTTTAAAGATTACAGTATTAGATACTAATAAAATTTTAATCTAACTAAAATTTTATTAGTATCACATAAATATAATTACAATTAAAATGACAATAATACTGGACTTACATACTAATACATTATACTTTCTTATTATTACTCATTAATTAATCATAACATATGTTAATTTTTTTTTTCTAAAACATATATGTAGTGAATTTAAAATATTTAATTGTAATATATGGTTATATTTTAGTATTATTAAAACTTAATCCATATTATATTACTAATTTTTCATTAATACAAATTTAA
>CATKHJ010339686.1:0-24401 GCA_949750685.1 Vernicia montana | reverse complement strand
TTGGTACATTTGGTAAATTTAGTTGCTTGATTTTTGTTCTTCATTTTATTGATAAATTTTAATGTGTTGTTGTTGGATTTTTGTTCATTTGGTAGATTCTAATTCTTCAATGAAGAAGATGAGGGAAATGATATTTTAGGTAGGTATATATATATATATATATATATATATATATATATATATTTTGATGAAAAATAGTTGAAAATATTGACGGAATGTCTATTTAGTGTAACATAATGAAATCTTAGAGATTAAAGAGTGATTTTTTCAAATTGCAGGTAGGGATGAGTAAAACCGAACTAAAATTAAAAAACCAGATCGATTGGTTCGGTTCATTTTTTTTAAGAATTTTAATTTGATTTGAAAATTTTAAAATCAAATTAAATTTTGATTTGTTTTGTGCCTAAAAAAGTTCGGTTAAAACTGAACCGATCGAACTTTATATATATATATATATATATATATATATAAATATATATACACACACATTAAAATATATTTATATCATATACATATATCAAAATATATTTATATTATATATATTTATTAAAATTTACTTAAATTTTATCTTAAATTTAAGAAAAAAGAGAGAGAACAAAAAAAGGCCAAAATAGTAAAAACCGACTAATCGAATCAAATTGAACTTCGGTTTGTACTCTAAATTCGGTTTAGTTCGATAAAAATGCAATTTCAGTTATTTCAATTATTTCAGTTTAGTTCGATTTTGAACCGAACCAACCGTTTGAATATTTATAACTGTAGGAATTAAGTCATTAATTTAGACAAATCTCAAAAACTAAATCATAAATTACCCTTATTATTTTTATAATTTTTTATTTTGTCAAGTCTACCTAATTAAAAATATATATATATCAGTTCACATCTTTTTGTAAAACAACAAAATTTGGAGTAAAAAAAAAAAACAAAATTTGAGGTTGTTTGATACAATAATCAAATATATTTATAATATAATATATTTAATAAATAGTAATATAATATAATACAATATAATTAAATATATTTCTAATATAATATCTACACTAAAAATATATTTCATTATATTATATTATATTATATTATATTATATCACATTCGAATTGATCAAACAAATCCTAAAAATACATTACATTATATTATAATCTACCAACGTAACATCAATTCTTTTGAGTTTTACCAAACCGATTGAAAGCTATAATTATATACTTTACAAAAATACAAGGGATTTTTTTTTGAAACAAAAAATACAAGGGATTAGAATTTAGAACTCACACAAGTGTCAGCAATTCTCTGCATCTGCTCTGCATGGCCAACCCAACGTGGCAACCACAGGAACGAACATAAGCACTTTCTTTCTCTATTAAACGGAACCCTTTTTGCTAATTTCTCTCCCCATATCAAAGTTCAGAAGAAGATGAAGCATCTATCCTCCATTGCCATCAACGTCATCAACAATTGTGCCCTGTAAACCCTTCTCTCTGTTTTTTTTTTTAGACTACAAGACACCATTTGCTGTTTTAATTAATATTTATAACATTTATTGCTTGGTTAATTGAAAATTTTTCCCCAGAAAGTTAAACACTTCTGTGGAGAAATTGGTTGAGGAGTTTGAGGCAGAGTGGAAATGGAATCCTGAAAGTGAAACGACAAGTGGGTACTCAAAGAAGTTGGTAGAATTTTGCACTTCAAAGGCACTTGTTGAAGAATGTAAGTATATAGAAGACAAAATTAGCGATGGATCATTTGCCAGATTCACGTTCGATACAATGCTTGCCTGGGAGATGCCTAGCTCTCAGGATGAAGACTATTTTATGGTAATTACAATGTATATATATGTGGGCCTTTGTTACGTTTAGTGGGTGTCAATGGAGTTAATTTGTACTCTTCTTATGGAGCTAATTTTTATGGTTAATGTGTTGTGGAGTTAATAGGAGTGTGAGGGAAAAGGAAGAGAAGATAGGAAGATACCTGCATTAGTTGCTCAAGAACAAGAGGATGTCTCTCTTTTCTATTCAGATCTTATGCCACTTCTTGTAAGTAGTTCTTTTTTGCTTATTTATGTTAGTGCCAATTCTTGGTTCAGTGTTGGTTCTTATTATTAATTAATTGGTAGAGTTGGGCTAGCTGAATGTTGATTTTCTGTGTTAATTAGTGACTAGTTGTGCTTTATTGGTAGGTTAATGATGAGCCAAGTGTTGAAGAAGATGCGTTTGTATGGTTGGGAACATTGGTTCCATTGACTGCAGATGTTGTTAATGCAAGATTTACATTTGAAACTCTAACAGCACCTACAGGCAACCGTCTTTTTTTCCCTGCTTATGATAAGTTCTTGAAAGAAATTGACAAGTAATTCTTCTCAACTCTGTAGAACTTTTTCTTTTTTGGTTAATTAGGTCCAACTGGGATTGAAACTCGCAATCTCACAGTCCGTGGTTGGTTCTACTGGTAGAATTTTGGTACACTGTTTATGTTACTTGATAAATTAAAAATTCATTTCAGGGATGAAATTGGACTGTCAAAAGCAAGTGTCTCATGTGTATGATATAGCATTACCAGGGGTCTTTGTATAAGGACTAAAGCAATCACATGATAGGAAATAATGTTTTTGTAGGACATATGTGCACTTGAAATTACTCCTTTCAATTAAAATTTTCCTTTTTCTGTGGGCTTCTTGATTTCATAGATGCATAAAGCATTTGCAGAAGCAAGCCAAGCCAAAGGGAGTAGAACTTGCTGATGATGAATTTATACTACATGTTGAGGGCACTGCAAGCTCACAAAGAGTAGTGCGCCACATTGGAGGAACAAGTTTGCCTGGTACTTCTTTAATTTGTTGCCTCTGTTCAAAATTTCTGAAGGCACAATAAACAAGTACTTATAATTTGCATGCATTTCTTTATATCTAGTGGTTCTTATTTCAAACATCTTTTTTTTTTATAGGTAGGCTTACACTAACTAATTACGCTCTTTACTTTGAGGCTTCGGGAGCAATAACCTATGATGATGCACTTAAAATTGACCTTTCAAAAAATGTTGAACATTGTTTGAAGCCAACTGCCACTGGTCCATGGGGTGCTCCACTTTTTGAAAAGGCCATAATCTACGAATCTCCTGAATTGTAAGAATAATTGTTCATAAGCTAAATCATCTTTATCATGTTGAATGCTGCATATGCTTAAGAGTCTAGTGCATAAGCCACCTAGCAGTGTCAATTACTATTAAAATTGTGGATCATTGTGCTTACTCTTTTGAGGATCAATACACGGAGTTAAAAGTGTGGTGATTATATGTGTTTATATCAAAATGCTTCAATTAACATTTGAAAAATGGACTGGCAGAGAACTTAAGGGTAAGTATGTGGCTTATTATTTTAATATTGCCCGAATTTGATTGATGTGTGTGACATAAAACCTAGGATGGGTTATCCTGTTGATGCGCCTTTGTTTTGCCATTATTGTGAATGAATTCTCCGGTCCAATTTTCTAGATCAGAAGGGATTGTGTTGGAGTTTCCAGAGATGACTAGCTCCACTAGACGTGATCACTGGCTTGCACTCATCAAAGAAATTATGTTAATGCACCGATTCTTATCAAAGTATGGCGTGGAATGTTCAATACAATCATGGGAAATGCACTCAAGAACAATATTAGGGATCATACGGCTCCATGCTGCTAGAGAAATGCTTAGAATATCACCCCCAGCTCCCACAAAATTCTTGATCTTTGCTTTGTTTGATGAGTTACCTAAGGGAGACTATGTACTACAAGAGCTTGCTGAGAGCTTGAAGAAAGTTAATATTGGACATTCAAGTAGCGCTAGCTCTGTTCTAAGGACTTTGAACATGTCTCGGTCAGTTGTCTCAAGTGTAGAAGTTAAAGAAGCAGGCAAGGAATGCACAAGTGATCAAGACAGCATTCATTCATTGGAGAGTGTCATTGATCAAGCTAGAGTGGAAGCAAAGGAAGTTGAAATTGCCAAAGCTACTGCCGAGGGGTTGAAAGAGGAAGGGATTAGTGAAAGTGCCACTGTTCTTATAGTAAGTTTCCGTTAACATGTTAAACATTTATGGCTAGAATAAAGATCCTCCCTTGTAATACCTCTCCTCTCAGGTTTTCTAAGATATTTTTTATGAGACTTATTTCTCCTCAGGTTTTCTAAGTTAGTTTTTGTGAGGCAACAGATCATAATATGGAGGATTTCCTATAAATTCAGAAGAAAACCAGTGAGAAATATGAATTATATTGATTTGTGGCAACCCAATTATTAAGTGTGGTGTGACTTGACATGATCCCGTCAACAATAAAAGTTAAAGGAGAAAGAATCAGTGTTTTCAATTGAAAAAATTGTTTAAAGTTTCAACTACACTTCAAATTTTTCCTAGTTCCCTACGTTTAGAAATATACAAGAAGTTTCTAAAATGATTGTCATATGTGCCAAAACAAAAGACCTCACAGATTCTTCATTTTGTGTCATGTCATAGGAGTTGCTACAGCCACTTAAAAGTGTAGTGCGCTGGTTTCAAGAAGTCATTTCATGGGCAAGACCAGCAACCACCCTCATAGTGATAGTTGCAACTTTACTAATTGTCTACAAGTAAGTTGTTTTTGCATATGAAGTTTCTTTTGATTATGTGCAAAATGAAAGTGTTCGTTTCTGCTAACTTTGCAAAAATGGTAATGAACAATGTCTTGGCAATGCAGGGAATGGGTTGGCAAGGGTATAGCTGCTTTCTTGTTATGGATAGTATCAAAGATACTTCAAGCAAGACTAGGAAGAGTTCAATACAAATGCAATGAGATAGTAGTGCGTACTGGATCAGACCAAAAGACTACAGTGGAAAGCATAGTGGCTGCCCAATTTGGACTGCGATCAGTTCATGAGATGATGCAAGCCACAAATATAGCAATACTGAAAACCCGGTCTATTATGTGCTCAAAAGCTCGTAAGGTACTTGTTTCACCCTCGCTTGCAATTTCAGTCTCTAAAAGCAATTATTTGTCAAAAAATTGTTTAGGAAAAAGAGATACTTTGTCACACCATCAATACAGAAACAAAAAAAACAGAAGTTTTAGAACTGCCTATTTGTTCCTTGTCTCTTGCAAGTCATGCTAGTAAATTTAAAGAACAATCACACCATTGTTAGAAGAGTTACTTTATTTGACTTCTCTTATGTTTCTGTTTTGTTTTTGTTATTTGTTTCATCAATCAAGCTCCAGTCCTCGTTGGCATGAGTCTTCGAACATCCTCTACATTAGTTTAATTCTTATCCTTATTTGCAGCACACAGACATGGCAATGTTGGCAATGACTGTATTAGCAGTCATCTTTGTAGCTATACCCTTGAAGTACATCATTATGGCAGTCGCACTTCACTGCTTTTTTATGACATCAAAGCTAGGGAAGTATGTGCGAAACACCCAAGGAAACAGAAGGCTAAAAGAATGGTGGGATGCAATCCCAGTCGTCCCTGTTCATTTTGAAGACAAGGCTTCCTAGTGCCCTACATAGATTATAAGGAATAGGGCAGTTTTGGTTTGTTATATATACCAGCTGCAAGACAATGACTTTTGTACTGTGTCCTGCTTGTAGTTTACAGTGGTAAGAGGGTTTGTGGGTTGGATATTTTATCTTTTGAAGCCTTCTTTTGCTTGTCTATGGGATACTGCACAAACTACATCCACACAGTGCTAGATTGTATAGAAGAAAAAAATATCCAAAAGGCATTATTATTAATTTTCATGATATTCTGGTGTTATTTCTTCTAAACTACATGATAAATGTGTTTGAAGAATTATTTAGTCTCTTGCTACGATGCGACAATGCATTCCATTGTCCTTATAGATGCGTCTCTTTTCACAGCCACCTTCTAGCGATCATGGCTCAGCCAAAGGCTAATTGAACAGATAATAAATTTGTTAAGGGCAGTACTATTTGCTCCAAATTTAGAACACTGCCAAAATTTGTGAAATCCACGTCGATCTTGCAGCCTACCACTGCCAAGTTCAATTAAATTTGCAAAACACGCTAAACTCACGATATAAAAACTCCCCAAGCCTAGAGCTTATGAAATTTCTAAGTTAAGTGCAAATGAGATTTCTATGTTCTCAATGGATGGTGATAATACGCATTAACAACTGGAACAATTAAATCATAAATCACACTTCCACTTTTTTGTTTTCCCATTAAGCATTGAGTGCTACTGTCTAGCAAACAGTAATTGATAGTTCCTCAGTGCTGGCACAAACTGTCTCAAACCATTTCCCCAACTGCTAGACCTTTGAGACTGGAGAAGACAAATCATACAAGTTGAAGCTGCCCATATTAGTTTCTGAAAATCGCCCCTAGGTCAAGGAATCAAATCCTGATTTGAAAAACAAGTTTCTAATACATACAAACTTCAGTCTGCAGTAGTTGCATATCATCAATTTAAAATTTTCCCTCATGCACCTATCATCATTGAAGTTCTGCAATGGTTGGAACATCACTTCCAGATTGTTGCTTTTAAGTACTTGATCTTCATTAATTTCCCCTGGCCTTCTCCAGATCAGGAAGATCTGTCACGTTCTCACAGAGCGCAGAGAGATTAATCAGGTATGATATTCTATATATTTTTTAAATAGTGTATTACTTAAAAAACACTATCAAAGTGAAACTGATCTATGTGATAATAGAATAATGGAAATGAGATTAATGTCAGCAGTCTTCCATGTGGATTGAAGGTAAAGACATCAACACCATAAAAAATGAACTTCATTCCTCGAAAATTCATTACCACAAAAACAGAAAAAGGTATATGGAATGCATGTGAGAATGTAAATTACTATGTGAAGATGTAAGGTATGCATACATTATGCTAATCATGCTATTTTTTTTTTATGATAGTTTAATAAAAGTGATGAAGTTGTAACTCACAGAGCATTCCTTCATCATTGCTGCCTTCATCATCCTCCTCATACTGCAAATGTAACAATGTCACTTAATTAGGGGGAGACAGAACACAAGTAGAATCTATTTTCTAATACACCGAATAATCAAAAGAATAAACTAAATTACCGTGGCATTGTCATCGTCAGAGGCCAAATCAGCTGCAAAACACCACAAATATTCAATCATATCCAGTTTAAGCACTACTCAAAATCTGGAAGTCATAATATCTTGCATCTTGTATAATATATCCTTGAGTAATTAACAGGCAGTATCATACAGCAGCTACAGCCCAAAGTAGCATAGAATGCTAAAGATCAGAAAGCATAATCATATCATCACATGAAGCTAAATGGCATTAAGTAGTGCTTAATTGATGTCAATGGTACAATATCACCAAAAGTAGATACTTTTGAAGAAGCCTTCTACAGCAATGTTAAATCTAAAAGTTTTTTTATCAAGATGCAATAATGGCCTAATGGGCACTACAGATGAAGTTTTAGCTTTTATTTTCCATCAGGAATCATGATAATTGAAAAATAACTATACTAATATGAGCAGCAGCATTCCAATACCCAATTTTATTATGAAACATCCAAGGATTATTTTAGTTTCTTCCATGCCACTCATAATCAGTGATTGAAAAAGAAAAGAATTGTTCAGATGACATTAAACTAACAATTTTATTCATCAATATCTGTACAGTCATTTTAAAATATAGAACTGTTGCCCCCACGTTGCAGGAAAAACAATGGTCTTACAACCAAGGAGAACAATCTCAATGTCCACGTTTATCTCATGAGGTCAAAGCTATTGATCAAGAAAGCTGTAAGAGTTTACATCTCTTATTTCTTCATGCTGGGCTGGTACTGATAATGCTTGAATTTTATTCATTACAATAGCCAGACCGGTGAAAAATAATGAAAAAAAAAAACACCGAGTTTTCTTAGTTTGCACTCATATTTTACCTAATAATAATGGATCTGTTTTTCACTTTCATAATATAAAAGAAGCCTAAAATAATAGGACATACGAGGGCAAAAACCAATACATCCAACTATAAAGGGAAGAAAATAGTCGCATTCCCTTCCAAACAATGAGACAAATATTATTCAACAAGAGGACACATAAACCATTGGATTTGCAGTAGAAAAGTAAAGTCCAGATTGCATTAGGCTTTTCAGACATTGGACCAGCCCAAATAAGAATGAAGAAATGCAAAGAACTATCATTTTGCAGAATCCAAGGCAGGATTTAAACATCATAAACATAAAATCCAGCTGAGGGAATAAATGATTTGCGTCTCAAAAAACAAAAAATTAAGAAATAAAAATGGCATAAGAACTTACAAGTAGATTCTTCATCATCCTCATCACACCATTTATTCCAATCAACCTTAATGTAAGGTGCAGGTTTTTCTTCTGATTTAAGTAGTCTTTTCCACCAACCCTTCTCTTGTTTCTGGATTGAGCACATTATGTTCCTTAACCCAACATTAGTTTTACACCCCTAAACCATCAGAAACCAAAAAGAATTAAAATTTCAGACTAAGAAAATAAAATTGAAATGCAATTGGATTTCATTTTAACCTCAGGAACAATGGGTCCATAGAATTGCAAAGTGAAATCAAAGGATTCGCCTTGAACCCCAAAAGCCGAAAAACTGAATACTCCTTCAGCTTCGCATTTCACTGAAATGTCCTTCGCGTCTGGTAAAGCAATCGTCAAGTATACCTTATCTGATCGCTGAGCCCAGAGAACCTCCGGATGGCGACTGCAAGCTCAAATCAATAACTTAGTTTCAGTTAAAAGCGAAATCATGAAATTTGTTCAGTTTTTTTCACTGAGATAGAGCGAAAATACCTCATTTTCTGTGATTGATGGCAGAAATCGAGAAACGGGATGTCGTTAAAGGAGATAAGAGAGAGTAGCAGACTTTGGAGTAAAGAGAAAAGAGAAGCCCTACGCTACAAAGAAGAAGGAGAATGAGTCTCTCGAGTCTCGACTCAGTAAAGGTTCGAAAATCGATATCGAGTAGGGGTCAATTGGTCAATTTTAGTCAAACCTTGAAATTTGATGTTTATTTTTAAAACGATCATTCACGTGCCATAAATCTCAGTCGTTTCAATCCCTTTTTTATTAAAAAATAAAATTGTCGAACGACCATGCGACCAGATTAAGCAAAATTTGATTCTGTCGTTTTGTTTGGCAAAGGACCGATTTGGGTTGTTTTGATAAGGGATGATGCATTTTGTGTTTGCTGCACTTTTTTAGCATGATAATTTTTTTTTTTTTTTTTAATTCTTTCAAATTTTTAATTTACAATAATCGAGACTGTTGAGTAAGTATATATTTTAATTCGAATTTTTTTAGTCAAAATTCAAATAGTAATACTTGTTGGTTATAAATTAAATTTGTAATTGATGAAAAATCCTTTCCTAAACATTGTTTTACAATATTTTTATGTTAAAATTATTGATAAATTTTGAAACTTTTTTTTTTCAAAATTTGTGTTAAAGTTTAAAATTATATATATATATATATATATACAGTGTGTTAATTTGATAATTTATTCTAATAATAAAATATCATACATTTTTTAAAGTAAATCATTGTAACATCTTAATAAAAAAAAATGTAGTCTTTTAACAGATAATATAAAAATCACTAACCAATTAATTCTTTCTTTTTCCCGAAATGTGCTAACTCTTAATTTTAATGTAACTGTTTATATTACTAATCCACTACATTATAATGTGGTCTCTCCATTATAACTCTTAATTGTTTTATTTATTTTGTTTTAGATTCAATAAACATCTCTTTAGATCTATTAATCTATATATTTCTAGGCGTGGATTTGGTTTTTATTTTTATTATTTTTTGTTTATTTTATGAGTTTTATTATTTATTTTATGAGATTTAGTGTTTTATTTTGTAAAAATATTATATTTTTTTAGATTTTTGAAAGTTTTAGAGTTTATTTATTTATTTATTTTTTAATTAATTGTTTATATTCAAATAATCAAAGTTATTCAAAAACATGAAAATTGATTTAGGCAAAAAGTAACCACCAAACAAAGCTTATTTACTAATATAATTAGAAATTATTAGAAGAAATTCAAACTTTTTTTTTTTACTTTTTAATATATGATTTTTATTTTTATTTTTAAATCAATATGTACTTTTATAAATATGAATGAAATATTCATGTTTTCTCCATTTTAAAAATCGGACCGGACCGATTGGTTCAACCAATTAAAATGAAAATCACTAGCTAGTTTGGTTTGGTTCACTAAAAAACTGGATTTTCTGTTAAATCACAATTTAACTGATTTGAACTGGTCGGACCTCTATTAATAGGAATTTTACCAAAAAAAAAAAAAAAAAAAGAAGAGAGAAATGAATAGGGTTTATTTAATCGGTCGGACTATTGATTCAACCGTTCTGTCCAATTAAATTGTAAACCGATAATCTGACTAGTTCGATTACTGGTATGATTTTTAAAATATTGATTTTCCCTTAAAATTAATAATAAATAAGAAAAAAATGAAAGAGTTGGAAAAGATGATGATTCTTGAATGGCAATTGCGTTTTAATTTAACGGCAATAATTGCATATTAAACTATACTTACAAATATATATCTATATATAATAAAAATTGAATTCTCATAAATATTTTTATTGTGTGTCAAGTAATTATTTTAAAAAATTTCACCATGTATTAAAACTAAATTTATATAAAAGATTTTATCAAAAAAATTTTAAATTATTATATTTTTGTAAATTTCAATTTAAATTCATACATATTAATATATTTAATATTTTTAGTTTATTCATATATAATAAACTTGAATCATATACTTTATTCATATTAATATTTAAAATTATCATAAATAATATTTATATTTAATAAAATAATAATAATAATTTGTTATTTAATAAAATAATAATAATAATTTATCACATGTTAAAATATTTTTAAAAAATATAAATTAAATAAAAATTCGTTTAAAATTCACACAAAATGCGAGTGCTTTATTCTCACCGAATTTAATTCTGAAAAATCGTTATCACAATTAATTTAATATCTTCATTATTAATATGCCAATAATTAGCAGAGTTCACAACACAAGCAATGCATGTCTGTCCGAAATGTATCTGATTGCCACGTGTTTCCCACAAATGTCACGTGACTAATATCCACATATGCTCTCTCTTTTTTAATTTTCAATTTTCACTTTTTTTCTCAGACCCCAACCCCACATACTATCCATTTGCCGCTGAAAAAATGGCGTCTCTAAAACCCTAACCCTAACATAAACCCTTCAAAACCTAATCGAACTCTCTATCTTTTCATTCACAGTACCATCATGAGCGAAGATGCTATGAACATTGATCAAACGAAGCAAAGTCCCGTGAAATCCCAAACCTTACAAACCCTAACCACAGGCCCTCTCTCATCTTCACTATCTAACCTCTCAGGCTCGTCTCGCACGATCCCTCCAAACAAGGATTTCCATTTCTATTACAACTTCGATGAGTTCAAGCTCCCTATTCAACAAATTGCCGCGAAATCGCAATCCCTGCTCGAATCAATCGGCTCCTCTAATCGTATTTTCAAGGATAGACTTAAGTTTCCTGGTGATCTTGACATTGATGACGCTTACAATTGGCTTGTCGACGTGAACGATGAGATCTTGGAGCGTTTCGACGTGTCTGTTGATGAATTTCAGAGTATTCGAAAGAAGGAAGAGGAAACAGGTCGGGTATCGGGAATGGACTCCGAGAGCGGGTTTCAATTGGTGTCTGGGAAGAAAAAAAAGGGGTCAGTGAACTCGGGGAGTGGCTCAGTGGTTGACTCGGTGGGCGACTCAGGAGTAAAGGTGGCTGATATGAAGGCAAAGGGAGCGAAAGCAAAGGTTCCGTTTCATATACGTACAATAAAGAAGCCTCAAGAGGAATATAATATATTGGTGAATAATTCGAACCAGCCGTTTGAGCATGTTTGGTTGCAGAGGAGTGAGGATGGGTTGCAGTTCATTCATCCCCTGGTTAGTTATTTCTGGTTTTGTTAAATCAAAATAATCGCGTTCAATTTAGTGATTGAGTTGAGCACTTATTTTACTAGTTCTAGTGATTGTCTTTACTTGGTTTTTGTACATTGGCCTTACTTTAGAATTTCAATGATGTGCCTGAGGTTTATCTGTGGCCCCTTGGTTTATTGGTTTATCGGCCTTTTCTCATTGGGTTATTTTATTGATTTTTCACTCTGGTTCTCTTGAGATTATCAATAAAATTGTTATGATTGATCTAGTCATTAAGTGAAGAATTATTGATTCTATAGGAAGGAGGGTTGCTAAGTTTAGCAGCTCAGATATTATGTTAGCCATCAAGGTGGAAAAGATGCAGGAAAATACCAGAAGTGGATCTATGGAATTTGAAAATAGTACTGCTATAGATTCAACAAGTGATCATGTTTAAACATTTACCGACATATTTCATTAGTTGTAACCAACCATTTGTCTTTTCAGAGGTGTACTATGTGATTGATCGTGACAAATTGGAGATTTTGATTCACAAACATCATGACCTGACACATTTCCTGAATGTTTCCATAATTGTTTCTTGTTTCTTTTACAATTGCTCTGTTGGGTCTAGATTTTTTTTCTTTTCATGTAGACATCTTAAATAGTTTCTTATTCATATCCTTAGATATTTAGACTATTACAAGAGTAGTCTTCATCATGAGTCTGTACTCTATGAAGCTTATGTGATCTTTACAGCATATCAGTATGTTGTTACCTCCTGACTCCTGTAGTATTGAACACCTCAAACTTCAGATTATCTCTGGAATGATTGTTGACATTCTTATTTACAATAGAATGATTTATGTGGAAGGAAATCACGAGTCTTTGGAAGGGAAGAAGGATCTACTGACATACTTAAAGATAAATGGACGTGATCTATCTTTGATTTTTTAGCTTCCTTGCTATGCATGTGAACCCTCATTTACATTGGGATTGGCTTATTATTATTATTATTATTTATCTTCTCAGTGTTGTTCTTTAATGCATGCAGGAAAAGCTTTCTGTTTTGGATTTTGTGGATAAAAGTGCAGGGAATGTTGGGAATGTTGAGCCTCCATCACCACCACCCCCAACGAAGTGTTCTCCATTCAAGCTTGTGGAAGAAGTCAAAGATCTGAAGGAGATGGCAGCTAAATTGCGTAGTGTAAATGAATTTGCGGTAAGGTTTGACTGCTTTTATTGATGTGCTTAGTTTTAATCATCAAGTAATCAAACTGTATGTATTCTGAATGCTTTTATTTGTGTGCCTTCTGATGTGCAACCACTTTATTAATTACTCCCAGTTGACGTTCCATGAATTAGATATTGCTGTTTGTGTTTTCATTTACAGATAATTTTCTCATTGAGTTAGCTGTACCTGGATATAGTTTTATAGTTGTCCTACCATTCTTATAAATTAGGTGCTAAATCCCAGCTCATTCTATCGAGCATTTTTTATGGATCCTATTCTTGTTTGCTTTCTGCTTGGGGTTGTCCTGTGCATATCTTCTGAAGTTGTTTGAGCATTTTTATGGTGCATTTCAGTTCTATTATTTCTTTTATTTGCTTTTAAAAATTTCTCTCAGTGTCTGGCTTTATTTTTCTAAGAAAGATATTGTGATTGTTATCTTGTCTTTTATTTTTGTGCTGTTATTATTATTTCTTTGTTTTTTTTTAAAATTATATATCTTATATCTCTGGAGGTTAAAGCCAAATTATTGAATGAACAAATCGCTTCCAGAATTGTTTGGGAGTAATTTGTTGGTTGGAGCCTTTGAGGTTGATTTTCCTTCAAACTTTATTTGGTGTTTTGTAGATGATATTTACAATATTGAGATTACCTTTCTGGGTGGTTCATAACATGTGAAGTTTGATTTTTCCATGTTACGATGTCTAGGTTGATCTGGAACACAATCAGTATCGCTCTTTCCAAGGATTGACATGCTTGATGCAAATTTCTACTAGAACTGATGATTTTGTAGTAGATACGTTAAAGCTTCGAGTACATGTTGGGCCGTACCTCAGGGAGGTTTTCAAGGATCCCACCAAGAAAAAGGTTTGCCTCTTGTTCATCTGCATTTTTTTTTTGTGATAGATTTTTTCATATTTGTGATGGCATTTAATTTAAATTAGGTCATGCATGGAGCAGATCGAGATATTGTGTGGCTTCAACGGGACTTTGGCATATATGTCTGCAATCTGTTTGACACTGGACAGGTTTTATATTTTGAACTTACTGTCTACTGCTGCTATTATCAATGCGATTCTAGTTGAATTTTGTTGATTACTTTTTGGTTTTCAGGCATATAATGCCTTGAATATGATATAATCATATATATAATGCTGTTCAGTGAAGAAAATATAATAGCTTTTTGATTCTTTGCAAGCGCAAGTTTTGCAATAAGATTGTATGATGCAACATTTAGTGCAATTTGCTCTCTTTTTTGGCTATCATTTCCAAGCTTGACCATTTCAACGTTTTTCACATGTCAATGTTTATTTCTTTATTATGATTGACCATTTTCTATAGCAGAAGTTGACTATAGGATTGATCCAATCAAGAATTCTGTTTGTTCAGTTAAACTTATTCTGTCAGTTCCTTTGACTTGTACGTTTCAGTATTCTACCAAACTGCCTTGATGTTTTTATTTTGAACCTGAGAATTTGCCTTTTTTTTTTTTTGGGTGTTAGTGTAGAAAAACTCTTTTAGGATATTTGTTCTCATTTTGTTTTCCATCTTTTCATCAGGCCTCAAGAGTATTAAAGTTGGAAAGAAATAGTTTGGAGTATCTTTTGAATCACTTCTGTGGGGTTAGTGCCAACAAAGAGTAGGTCCTCATGTAACTGTATAGTCTGTTACTCTACATGTTTGATAAAATTATAAATATATCTATCTACACATGTATTTTAACAATTTATGTGTGTGCGTGTGTATATATATAAATCTTTCCCCAATTCCTGTAAAGTTGACCTGTCCATTCCTTGCAGATACCAGAATGCAGATTGGAGATTACGCCCTCTTACTGATGAAATGCTTAGGTGAGTATATATTTGGAAATTGGAATCGCATGCTTCCCTTAATTTGTCTCTTCTTTGTTCATGAATTTATTTGACATAAGACATGTTAAGGGATGGTACACAAGCTACTGGATATAGGAAAGAATCATGATAGCTAATTCAAAATGAAAATTTCATATTCTGTATTTTGAGTGGCTCAGAAAGTAGTGTTTCTAGACTAGTTTAGATATCAATAAAGTAATAAATTAAAGGTAAAACATATGGATGAGTGCCTTTTATCTGTTTTATGTATAAAATAGACCAAAAAAAAATTTTGTCTGGTGCCAATAAGAGAGTAGATATTTAGGAATAATCTTAGATTTCCTATGTTTCAGAAATTTAATAAAGTTCAGTAGGTAGTTTTTTCCAAACAAGTTGTCAATATTGTGGTAAAAGTTTGTTGCTGTATATTATTCCAACTTGTTGAGTTTTTGCACTGTTATTATTTATATAATTTTCTCCCCTAGAAGGCAAGGTTAAGATTGGCATTGAGACTTCCCTTGGAGGAGACTTTTTATTTATCTAATTGATTCACATTTCTTCCTGCTGTAACTTTATATCATGCTCTTCCCTCTTGCACATAAGCAGAAGTCACTGCTTTACCATTATTTTATGAATTACATCTTTTGCAATGACAGATATGCCAGAGAGGATACCCACTATCTGTTGTATATTTATGATTTGATGAGAGATATGTTGCTCTCGATCCCTCATGACACTGAAAATTCTGATAGTCCTCTGGTCGAGGTATTTTTTTGTCAACTGTTATTATTTACTATAATGTTCCTTCATCTAAGTGATAAGAGTGCTACATCTATTGTTAAGTACTAACTGAGAATTTGAGATAAGACTGAGACATGGAGTATTGGAATGTAGTTGATGTAACTTGTTATCCCTCCACTCGTATTCTGGAACTGGACCATGTATCTGGGGCTCTGGGCCAATAATTTTCATATTTTGATATGGTACTAGAGAAAAATGCAATATTTTTCTCTCAAGTCTGCCAGGAGATAAAAAAAATGCAATAAACTCATCTTATTTTGTTAAGATCTTGAAATTTGAACCTTTTAGTTCACATCCTTATTTGGTGCCAAGGTGAGGACTTTGCAATCTCTTTTTTTCCTTCACCATTAGCACTGAGTATTGTTTAAACATGGTGATATCAATCTTTTACTGTAACCACAGTGTGCTGAGCTAGTTGTTGGTTCTAACAGGTCTACAAACGCAGTTATGATGTATGCATGCAGCTGTATGAGAAGGAGCTCTTGACAGAAAATTCATATCTACACATATATGGGTATGTGGCTGACATTTTTGCCTTTAGATGCTTTATACTGCTTATTGTTTTCTATTATTTTGCCTATTGTTTGTCTCTCTCTGAAATTAATGAATGAGTATGTGCCTTTGCTATCTTGATATAGGTTGCAGAGTGCTGGTTTCACTGCCCAGCAGCTTGCCATTGTTGCAGTAAGTTTTTATACGTCCTCCTTTAACCATTTCCTTTCTTGTATTGTTAATATAATTATGAGGATGTTAAAACCCACAATAGATGCCCAATCTGCTTGGCAGGTAAATGTGTCTAGCAATTAGGCCTTGCAATCTTCCAGTCCTCAATTAACTGATTTGTTAGGGCACTCTGTTTTGTTACTTCTTTAATTTGTCAAATTGAACCAGTAAATAGGGTGGATGAAAATTTGTTGATGAATGCTGAGACTATTGTTCATGTAAAACTTGGTTATTTTTGTGCACTTTGTCTGCTTATGTGAACTACCTATATGACTTGCAGGGACTCTTTGAATGGAGAGATGTTATTGCCCGGGCAGAAGATGAGAGTACGGGCTTTATATTGCCAAACAAAACTCTTCTTGAAATTGGTAGGAACCTGATCAGCTTTATGTTCTGATTTGCTATTATGTTACAGCCTATTCCTCTTAAACCTTATTTTGTTTGAAAATGAATAAAGCCAAACAGATGCCTGTTACACCTCAAAAGTTGCGTCGGGCATTGAAGTCAAAGCACCCGTATGTTGAGCGAAACCTTGGTTCTGTTGTTAACATCATTAGGCATGCTATGCAAAATGCTGCCGAGTTTGAAGCTGCTGCTCAACGTTTGAAGGAGGGACGCATTGAAATAGTAAGATTTACATGCATAAATATGATGATGTTTGTGTTGGGATTGAGTTTGATCTATAACTTAAAAAGCATCCCTATATTGCCAACTTACTTTATGCTGGCTGTTATGACTATTTTGTTGAAGGCACCTCATGCACGCCCCTATGGACTGAAAGCCAAAAATGATATTTGTCGTATCAATTTGGCTTTAAATCTGAAGTACTAAAAAGTTAGCATTCTAGCCAATAATTGATGTTCTCTAGGCATATGGTGAAATGGGTTTTCTTGTCCTTAAGATTAAGAGGAAACCTTGGCGGTGGTTATGTAATGTTTTGGAATAGTCTGGGAAGGCTTAACGCAGTCTGAAATGTTCAACAATTTGATTTGGCATGTTTATTTACTGTCCAGTAATTGGTAGGTCCACATATAAATTGGTATTTGATTTTTGAAATCTGGTCAGAGCCTTGTTGTGACACTTTTATGTATGCTTGTCTTTGCTGTGAAAGTTGCTGCTTCTCCCCCCTCTCTTCTTGCATTGCTTTTATATCTGTAACTTCTCTTCCTTTTTTGGTTTTCCCCCATTTATTGTGAAGGCCTCGCAGGAAAACATAGATCTTAATGAAAATTGTGAAGGTTTTGCCCCTGATACGCACACAAATCTAGAGACTGCAGATGCTGGAACAGAGACCAATTGTGATGGCAATGCAATGGATGGCGGCAGGAATGCCCTCCAAGAAGCTTCTCCACAGCTCAAAAAGGAGCCTTTGGAAGCATTACTAGCCAGAAATCGACAAGGAGTCTCTTTTAAGCATCATGGTGAAAATGGTGTTAAATCCAACAGCTATATTTCTCAGCTTCCCAGAGAGTGTGTCCCCATTTCACTGCAAAATAAAGATACAGTTACGTCTGCAGACATTTATATTTCAGCCATGGTTGTCAATATTGCTCCACTTTAGAGTATTTATCCATCTTAGAAAGTTGTATTCTGATACTTGTGTGATCATTGGACAGGGAAGTGGGGCGACTGTTCAGGTTCTAAAGAAGCCAACTGGTGCTTTTGGAGCACTGCTGGGAAGTGCAGCAGCAAAGAAAAGGTTTGATGTATACAAAAAGGTATGCCTTCTACACTTTGTGGAGCTCTTGTTGCTGCTTAAACTTTTGACTGTCTACATCTAGACAGCTGTCTAATAATGCATCGTGTAATAGCAAGGGGCGGTCTCCACCCCCTAGTATGAAATGTAATTGATGATCTACACACTATTTGGAAGTAGAGAGCGGATATCTTTCTGTCCTCCTATCCCCTTTCTCTCTGTGGATGATGAGTTTATGAGGTCTTTGGCATTAACATTATAGTTTTGAGTTTTTACATGACATGGGATATATCTACCATCTGTTGGTCTTCCATTATATTCTCATCTTTGCTGCTGCATGTAATTTGGTCATAACCCTTGTTGAGGTTGAGGAGACAATTTGTCTGAGCTGCCTTTTGATATTATAGGTAAAATCCCTATAATGTTTTTGGTTGACTCTGGATTAACTTTTTTTCTTAGGACAAAGAGGAGATCAAGTTGGAAAGAATCAGAACTTCTGTAAACCTTCCCTTCCATTCATTTTCAGGCAGAAATGAACCGCCAAAACCAACTGGCAGAAATGAACTACCAAAACCAGCTGTAGAAGAGCAAACTCTAGTATCAGAAATTCCATGCACTGGAGTATCTATTGCTACGCAAGCTACCGGTTCCAGTCTAGAAGATATTATAGTGTTGGATGACGATTCAGATATAGAGGATCTACAGAGTAATGATTCAAAAACCCAAGATGCTCAGGGGGATAGCAAGTCATTAGCATCTTCTTCAGAAATGGACAAAGAAGAATCTGTATCTCTCTCTGATCTTTCTACTAGCTTCCAGAAGTGCTTCCAGTCTAATAATCAAAATAAAAAAATCCAGAAATCTCAAGAACCAACTGGCCTCGTGCGGCTGAAGCCATTTGATTATGCTGCTGCAATCAGATTTGGGGAAGATCCAGTGAAAGAATCAAAAGCAGTGGGTGATGAAGATCAGAGGAGCCTACTTGATCCTGTGGCTAAGAGAAAAAATTCCATTGCTGGTCAAGTTCAGAAAGATGATGGGACCAGAGGACTTCCACAAGGTAGAAGACGTCATGCTTTTCCAGCTACTGGAAACCGGAGTGCAACTTTTCGATGAATCTCTGGTAATTATGCTCTGTATATGAGAAATGAGAAAAGAAAGGCTTCATTTTTTTTAGTCTTATTTATTGGAAACAATTGAAGAGCATAAAAGGAGAGAAGAAAAGGTGAAAAAAAAATGAAAGAGCTAAATTGAATTCTTCTCAAAATTTAATGCCATTTGCCAATTATCAGAATCCATTATTGATTAGGCTGAGGTTTCCCTTTTTTTATTCCCCTCCCTCCCTTGCCAAAGATGTATGGTGTTTTTGCAAGATGCTAATCCTGAGGGCGCCAAATTTAAAATTTTGGTTAATGTTAAGTATGGATGTAAAATTATTTTCTTAGGAGGGCTAAATTTTAAAATTCTATAATTTCAAGAGTATTCCATACCAATTTTTGTGATTAATATAAAATTAATTTGCCTGATTAAAAAATAATAATAAATGTTTTACCCATAGGTTGCTAACTTAGTAAAAGTGGGTTTTCTTATTGATGTTCATTTAGATAAATAAGAGATTAAAATTATTTGTTTTATATTAAAGTGCATTAAAGTTCAAGGTATGTTGTAAAATTAAAATTTTTATATTTTTTTTGGTGAGTCAAAACAAGGATTTTAATATGTATGAACTCCATGTGAAATAGATTTTTGATATGGGGAAATTAATATAAATATGAGATTTAACTTCAATTTTAATGGTTTTTTTTTTTTTCTTTCTTTCAAGAGATATTATATATAAGTCACATATCAATTATAAACGTTAATATACAATATCATAGCCCTAGATCTAATAATCGTTTTAACTAGGCATTATTGGCAAGGCTAGGAATGATACGGGAGAATTTCAAATATGTTGGAAGGAATGATATAGCAGAATTTCAAATATGTTTGCCGGTGTAATATGACTGATATCTAATTTCGTCTATAAAAAGGCAGGTGCTTCAGTAAAGGCTCTTAAAATTGAGAATGTTTAATTTTATAGGGCATTAATTGGTTTTTTTTTTTTTTTTTTTGCCCAAAATTAATTGGTTTATTTGAGACAATGTTAAAAGCCTAATTGCATAACCGGTACTGTTTGTAGGAGAAAATATAACCTATATTCTTCTAAATTTGGCTCGAAAGAAGTAGAATTTTATTTTTTTTAAAAAAATAAATTGATTGAATATATATGTTTTTTAATTTTTATATTCAATTTTAAATTTTTAAATAATTAAATTATTTTGATTTGGTTAAAATTTACAACAACAAAAAAAAAAAAAATCAAATCATTACATTATATATTTATATTAAGATAACAATGATTCTTATATTACATATTTATATTTAAAATTTCAATTATTTTGATCGGTTTGTATTTTCAACATTATTTTGATTTAGCTTAATTCAATTCATTATTGTTCAATTTTGATATCCTATTAGTTTTTACATCGAAAATAAAGAAAACTTTTACATCGTAATAAGCAAGATGATGTGGCAGCCTCCTGCCTCAATCGCTAACGTGGCATTCGGTTACTGGACCACTGATGTGTAAAACAACGCATTTCTGAGTAAAAATAATTAAATTAAATTAAATTAAATAATATCTTCTAAACGAACTAGCAGACCAAAACCAAAAAAACACGGTGTTCCATTTCCCCTATTTTGTTCATCTTTCTTTCTCCGATCAATTCCGGCGAAAACCATCGCTACTCTCTTTCTTTTCCGATATTGAACGTGCGTTCTTTATTATTCTTAGTTTGACACCGAACTTGTAGGCGAGTAGGACCGACGAGTACTTCTCCTTCTCCTTCGATTCTCAATTTCAGGTTTGTGAGATATATTCTATTTCTATTTCATTTTGTTTTGTTTTGATTTTCCTTTAATTCTAATATGCTTCAAAACTTTATTTTTTTTCCATTAAAAATCAATTATACGTTTGATAATTATCTGTGTTTATTTTAATTTCTCCGGGCACCTTAAACGCCAAACTAAACTCATTATAGATTTTCATTCTAGAAAACACCAAGAAGAAAATCTAAGAATGGTAATGGCAGTTGAAGTAGGAGGGACGTTATCCGAGATATACCAGAGCACGAAGAAGGCGTTACTGAGAGCACGAGATGGGATCGAGAGACTGGAGCGTCTCGAGAGTTCAACATCTAGCGGAGGTTTGGACTCGCCTGAGCTCTCCTTCACCGTCAAAAAAGAAATCTCTCAGATCCAGTCCCTCTGTGCCGAAATGGATCGTCTCTGGCGCTCCATCGCCACTAAGCCTCAACGCGATCTCTGGAAAAGGTAATTCCGTGATACGCTTTCTTTTGTTGTACGCAAGCACGTGTATCTGTAGGTAGAACCAGAATTTGAAACCCTGAAATGAACAAGGCTCGAAGCTGAATTTGCCGACTAAATAATTTATTGATTTTATGCATGTGTGTTTTCATTTGATTGAGGCTCAATTTGTCACATTGGAATACATAATTTTAACGTGGCTTGAGCAATGTGGAAGTGAAATGGATTTAATTTAAGAATAAATTATTTTGTACTATGATTCATTCCCTTGCTGCATTTGTTTTTGGTAAATCAATGAATTGCTAGTTGCTCAATAATCCTTGTTGCGTCATTTGCATTTGTTTTGTATTTTAAATATATTTTAAGCAACTACCAACATAGTCAATCGACTCTTATTTCTTGTAGAGCTTAATTATTATTAAGCTCCTCCCATGGCATTGATTCATAATCCTGTAGTAGTTTTGTTTAATATTGAATTGTTCCATAACAATATTTCATTTAATCAGTGTTCTTTGAATTTTGCTTTTGTAAAAGCTCAATGTCCCCATTTTCATTTTCTCTTTATCAAATATTGAATGTGTTGAATGTCAATAAAGAAGGGCCGCGGTAAGTTGATGGCTAGTGTAAGACTTATAAAATCTTTAGATAATAAACATCGTTGGATTTTCTAGAAGGTTTAAGTTGAGGAAAGGAATATATTTAGCATGCACCAACTAGCTTGGAATGTGGCTTATAATTGAGATGAGTAGAGTTTTTAATAGGAAATTATACGTGAGTTTTTTAAATTCTCTAAAACTTGAAGGATTCCCCTTTTTAATTTCTATTCATATAAAATGGGTCTGTATTTTCTATTAAATTTAATCAAGTCACTTGTTTTGCTTTTTTAAGATGGCAATAATGTGCCTAATTTGATGATAGGGATTGTCAGTTTGTCAGCCGCCCAAAAAGATTTCTTTTACGTGTGCTATTTGTGCCTAGTGTCTATATATGCTTCTTTTATTATTTGTTATTGTGGGTTGTATATTATTATGATTCCTGTTTAATGACTGATGTTGTTTGGATGGATTGTTTTGTTGCACAGAAAGGTAGAACAAGTAGCAGAGGAGGCTGAATCATTGAAACAAAGTTTGGATAGATACTTGTTAAGGAATCAAAGAAAAATGAGGGAAGCTCAGGAGAGGGCAGAATTGCTTGGAAGAGCAGTAAGTCTTGCTTATTGTTCAATGCGTTAGTCTGTTAGATTTAACTACAGCAGTCTCTACGTCTAAAAATATGCTTTGTTCAATATCCAATGAATTTTTATTTTGTAATCCAGAATGGTGAATCAGCTCATGTTTTGAGAATATTTGATGAGGAAGCACAAGCAATGCAGTCAGTTCATAATTCGAAGCGGATGTTGGAGGAATCTTTATCAACAGGATCAGCCATCCTTTCTAAATATTCAGAGCAAAGGGAACGGTTGAAGGTCTGTTCTTAAGTCCTTTCATACTCACTTGCACAGACACATAGAATGCATGTACCTTTTTTTTTTTTTTTTTTTTGACAAGGTAGCTTTTTCTAACCTTTGATGAAAATGACTTAGTTGTGGTAGTACTGTAATTGTTATAACAGTGGGACTGGGGTTATATTCCTGTGATGTTCACTAAGCAAAACAGCCATACCAGTTCTCTTGTTTCTATAGCAAGAAGGTAATTTCCGTGATCCCTGGATATGGGGGGTGGACATGGGTAGGCCTTAGCCCTACCCTGTAAAATTGAGGTCCTGGGCCTAGGCTCTAGGTATTTTGAGCCCAAGCCTGCCCAATCTATGTATAATTACATTTTTTTATATAAAAAATATATGTAGATTTTTAATTTTAGCATAAAAAATTATAAAATGTACCAATAATGTTAAATACAATTAAATAAATATAACAAAATACTTGTCTATATATATATATATATGTTTTGTAAATATTTATATTAAAAGTGAATTTATTTATTAAATTTAATTTTTTTGTAGAAATCCAGGCCAGCCTGGCTCACTGGCCCGGCCTGGTACCTAGGACCTTATTTTTTTTACTGAAGCCTGCCTCTACTTATATGGCAATCTGGATTTTGGAATTTAAGGTCTCGTTTGGTATCATTTTCTGTTTTCTGTTTTTTATTTTTCAAAAACAAAAACAAGATTTTGAAAATCAGAATTTGTTATTTTTGATTTTCTGTTTTTTGTTTTCAAAATGTTGCTGAATAAATATGAAAGAAATAAAAAATAATAATTTTTTTAAAAATGTTTTCTAATACTTATTTTTTTGAAATTTGAAAAAAAAAAAAAACAGAAAACTGCAGTGATACCAAACACTCCCCCAAGTTGTTGGTTTAAATTTTAACTTGTATAGTGTTTTGTATGGTAAATAATTTGTATGAATTAGGGAACATATGGGTTTATGAGGAAGTTGACTAAGTGCTACTAGAGATGGCAAAATCTGATCCGCTCCGAGTTTCTCGACGGGAAACTCGTTCTCGCCTTGAACTTGATGGGGAATCCATTCTCCATCTATGGTAATGGGGCGGGGATGGGATTGAGTCTCCGATCCCTGCACCGATCTCCGCCTCGATTCCATAAAATTAATATATATATGTATTTTTTATTATAATTTCATATTACATATATATATATAAATTATTAGTTTTCTTTAAAATTATATTATTGAGTATTTAATTATATTATTATTATTTAAATATTAATTAATAATATATAAAACTTAACATAAATATGTATAATATTTTTGTCAAAATATATAAATTATGAA